>JAJPUD010000130.1:431424-550479 GCA_023553655.1 Myrmecobius fasciatus
TGTTCCTTGGTGCTATAGTCCTGAAATTTAGCCACGATATTCCTTGGGGTCTTAATTTTGGGGTCTCTTTCAGGAGGTGATTGGTGAATTCTTTCAATGGTGATTTTGCCCTTTGATTCTACAATCTCAGGGCAGTTTTCTTTCAGGATTTCCTGGAAGATAGTGTTTAGATTCTTTTTTTCATCATGGCTTTCAGGAAGTCCAATAATCCTTAGATTGTCTCTCCTAGATCTATTTTCCAAGTCAGTTGTTTTTCCTAGGAGATATTTCATATTTTCTTCTAATTTTTCATTTTTTTGTTTTTGTTTGACTGATTCTTCAAGTCAGTGAGTCATTCACTTGCATTTGTTCAATTCTTATTTTTAAAGTGTTGTTTTCTTCAGTTACCTTTTTAAGCTCCTTTTGTAACTGGCCAATTTGTTCATTGCACTCTTTTTCCACTTCACTAATTTTATTTTTTAATAAATTGGTGTCTTTTTCATATCTCTTTTGCAGAGCATCATATCCTTCTTGCAAGATACTGTATCCTTCTTGCACTGATTTCAGTTTATTTTCCCATTTATCCTCCAGCTCTCTTTTGAGGTTCTTTATGCAGTCTTCCAGAAAGGCATTTTGAAACGGGGACCAGTGATGGTCCTTGCTGTTTTTTTCTTGATTTTTGTCTAAAGAAACCTCTGTATCTGAGGTCGTTTCTTTGCCTTGATAAAAGCTGTCTATGGTGAGAGCTCTCTTTTGCTTCTTCATCATTTTTTTTTTAGACAGAGTGGATATCTCTTTAAGGTAGGGGAAAAAAAAAACCTCGGCTGAAGACGCTTTGCCCTGGGGCACTTCGGCTAGTTGACTTAAGGTGCTGGGCCGGTGGGGGCTAGAACTAAGTCCGAATTACTCCTTAAACAAGGCAAGTCTGCCAGAACACCTGCCCCCAATCAGGGCAGAGCGTCCCGAGTGCCTCAGATAAACTCCAGGTGTTTGGAATTTGGAGTTTGGAGTTTGGAATTTCTTCCACGATGAGCTGAGCTGAGTCCCACCCTCACTTCCTGCCTGCACAGGGGTCGTCTATTTATCTCTCTGTCTGAGTCCGACTAACCTGATATGAAGTTATCCAGAGAGCTGTGCCCATATATTTCTGAGTTCGTTGACTTGAAGATCAGTTCGGAGGCTTATTTTATTGTTGATTTGAGAGAAGATCGGAGGAGAGGCAGAAAGTCACCTTTTCACTCCGCCATCTTGGCTCCGCCCACTCATATGTTTTGTAAATAAAAAGCTTTATTAAAAAAAAAAAAGAAAAGAAACGACCAGCAGGATGATTTGAGAGGCCTGGAGAGAATTAAATGAACTGATGCTAAGTGAAATGAACAGAACCAGGAGATCATTATACATGGCAACAAGACTATATGATGATCAATCTTGATGGACATTGTTCTCTTCAACAATGAGATGATTCAGGCCAGTTCCAAAAGATTTGTGATAAAGAAAGCCGTCTCTACCCAGAGAGAGGACTGTGGGAACTGAGTGTAGATCACATATAGTATTTTCACTATGTTGTTTGCTTGCTTTTAATTTCCTTTCTCATTTTTTTCCTTTTTGATCTGATTTTTCTTGTGCAGCATGATAATTGTAGAAAAATGTATAGAAGAATTGCACATGTTTAACATTGGATTACTTGCCACCTGGGGGAGAAGGTAGGGGGAAGGGAAGGAGAAAAAAATTGGAACACAAGGTTTTGCAAGGGTGAATGTTGAAAACTTTCTATGTATATTTTTGAAAATAAAAAGCTTTTAAGAAATTGAAAAAAAATTGTTAGATATTATATGGGTTAGGTAGACACCAGATTTTGAGAGGCACCAAAGTTGGTATTTGGTCATGTGAGGAATTTGTATTGGCCATTATCGTAGGTAAAAGGTAGATTTATTATGGAAAGGAGCAAGTCTTCTTGCCATTTTCCAGGAGAAAGGAGACACCCCATGAGATTGGGGCATGTCCTTAGCTGGTGGACTAAAACTTAGGGGGGAACTTGGCACCCTAAAAGAGTTAGCTATAAGGAGAAGTGGGGTCAAGAAGCATGGTAGAGTTGGGAGTGACACCACATAGAGTAGAAGAAGGGGAAGGTGGAACAGTAGTCTGTCTCACCACATCCATGGGACCTTTTTCTCCCTCCCCCCTATGTTTCTCCTTTTCCTCCTCCTCAGACCATGATGGACCCTATTGCTCCACCTCCAATCCCACCCCTGGCTTTAGCAATCCTCCAAAGGACTTATTTTCTCCCTCCTCCCCTCTAGACATCTGAGGAGGGAAGTAGAGCAACTTAAAAGGATCCCTGACCCATCTACAGCTGGGCCACATATGTACCCACTAAGAGAGGTGCCCTTAGCCTAAGAGGGGGTTAGGGCTTGTTAATGCACCCCTTAGCACTACAGAGCTGAGGAATTTTAAGAAGGAGATGAAATGGGTCTATCAGAACAACTAGATCAGTTTCTGTGCCCTAACATATATATTTGGGGTGAGTTAATGTCTATATTAAATATACTGTTTTCTCCAGAGGAGAGAACTCTAGTGAAAAGGGCCACCATGGTAGAATAGGAGAGGAGGCATCCTCCTACAGCTAGGGTAGTACTAGATGATCAGAAATAACCCAATCAGGACCCCAATGGGGCCATAACAATGAAGTTCATCAGGGTCACATGTAAGGCCTAAGGGATTCAATAATTATAGGAATTAAGAATATAGTACCCAGGGGCAACCAGGTGGTGAAGTGGCTAAAGCACTGAAGTCAGGAAGACCTGAGTTCAAATCTGGACTTAGACATTTAACACTTCCTAGCTGTGTGACCTGGGTAAGTCACTTTGCCTCAGCAAAAAAACAAAAACAAAAACAAAAAAATAAGTGCAGTATACAAATCACAGAAACTGAAGAGGGCATTCAACAGAATGCAAAGGAAGGAGGAATGTCTTCTGAATTCTTAGAGAGACTGAAGGAAAGTATGAGAAAATACTCAGGTCTGGATCCCTCAGACCCAGACAATGAGCCCAAGTTGAGGGTACATTTTGTAACAAACTTATGGCCAGGCATAAGTAGGAAATTACAAAAGATAGACTGATGAAATCATAGACCATTAGGAGACATTGGAGGAGAGATGATTTGGCCAAAATACGGGTCTTCTGAGGATTGGGGGTGTCAGAGGCTAAATTTATATGTGAATGGGAAAGATCCTCTACATCCAGAGGAAGTAGTTTATACAGACCTCTGGTTGCCTGAGGCTCATCTCTTCCTTTCACAAATAAAGAAGGGTGGGAAGGGGAAAGGGAAAGATTTAATTCGATCTTCCCCCTCACTGGGTGTGGCTGCTTCTTAGAAGTAAGAACAAATTATACTCCCTGGAGTTCACACACCCCTCTGCTGGTTAAATGAAATTATTTTAACATTAATTGCTTTTAATGTTTAAGGGAATAGCTTACATTTACATGATGTTAATAACTGAATGTTTGTTTTTATTTTTCAAGTTTATGGCTGCTTTAAGGCAAGGTCATTTTTGATGCTATATCAAAGATTCCACTGCTTGCAATGCAAGAAACTTTTAATAGGTTTGTTAGAACTGCAAGTTCTCTGAAAATGATTATTTCTACCAAGGTCTCCATTTGTCTTCAGCAAATTATTTAATATTTATTTAAGTGAATAATGGGCTCCTTGTTTAATGAATATGATAACAAATATGATCTTTCTCGAAGTATCTAGAATAGAATTTTAACCTGATATCCCTGCACTAGTTTTGACTGTGTTTTGCAGACACATTTGATAGACTATACACAATGGTTTGTAAGATTTTTTGTTGTTGTTTTATTTTTTATATTAGATCTAAAGCCTCTGATTGGTGAAACTTGCTATTGAGATGAAATTTCTTGAGACTGTAACTAATACTGTTTTGAGTTTCAAATTTGGATATGATTGCCTAATGGATCATCAAGACAGCGGTCTAATATCTGAAAGAAATATGCCATAAGTTACTTATAGGTGGATGTCTTATCTGGGTGAGAGCTGGGAGGACAACTTTAGCCTCTGCTTCAGGTGGGATCTTTCTGACTCTATTTCCCAGGTCTGTTCCTTTGCTTTCCACCTGATTATTGCTGCATCTATGATGTAGAAACTGCATGATTAGTTATCAGAGATAAGGATGCTTTATCCTATCATGTATGTGTTCTCATATTGAGGCCCTGAAGAATCAGTTTTGACTGATTATATTATATTATAGTCATGTCCCTGCTTTTTCTTCTTATAGCAAATTTCTATAATCAGAGCAAGTGATCAGTAAAAGATATGAGGCACAAAACAAGTTTGCAGCCCAGCCCTGGAGGCTTCTCTGGCTGTAGACTGATTGAGGTAGGAATAATGTGACAATGACCCTGAGGCCCCCAGGCCTCCACAGTGCTGTATTTCTATGGCTGCCAGATGCCATTGTGTTAGTTTGTGATGACAGGGTTTCCAACATAGATAGTGGGAGCTGGTGGAAGCAGGGTCTCTGATTCCTGCTCATTGCTTTAAGCAGTAATTAATATCCTGTTACCCGCTTGCTTATGGACTTAATCGCTAGAATAGTTCAAGATTTTTTTAGCTAAAATGTTCCTAAAAACTTCCACTGATGTGCAGGTGTTGATTCTAAATGGTAGAGGGAGGCTCACAGCAAATACTGAAGAGAGGGATGAAACTGAAGGCATAGATAACAAAGATAACCTAGTGGAAGAAATATATCAGGACTGGTGTGAGAAATCTTCAAACGTTCGAAAAAGAAGAGAGACTGAATGGGACCAGGTGAAGATTTCTCAAAAAGTTTGTGAGATGGATTAGGTCAGGCCCTAGGCCTAAATTACATGATCCCTATTCCAAGGGGGCTGTAGGGCAGGAAAGTCAGACCCTAGGTTTAAGCTCCAGGAAGTCCAATAGGAAATAGAAAACATTACTGAACACTGGTCAATGATTTTTCAGTCCATCCAATGAAAAGACTCGAGTCTTTTGCTATTTAACCAAATCCACTATTTCTGACTCACTGGGCCAGACATAATGCTGGGAGATGAGAGCTAAGAAGCTCTATATCTGCTCAGCTGGTATGCTTGGGCCTCTCTTTGCAAAGACCAAATAAATGCTTCCTCTTGTATCTGAGGATGCCTCTGAGTAGTCAACTTGGGTAAGGGAGTCTAGCACCCATCCCAGACACTCCCACTACTGAGAGGTAAACCAAGAAAATTAACACTATAGTGACCTAATTTGCACAATTATGAAACATTTGGTATCTTTAGCATTGATCTCATTTTTCTGTTTAAAAAAATTAACAAAAATCTATTTTTTATACCTTTCACTATCTTATTGGAGAAAAAAGAGAAAAGGAAAAGATTCCTTTTTAAAAGATGTATATTCAAGCAAAACAAATTCCTTCATTAGCTATATACAAATGTGTGGATAAATATATAAAAATATTTATGCATATGTATGTGCATATATTTATATCTATGTAATCATTTTGCATTTCAAATCTATCACCTCTCTGTCAGGTAGCTGAGAGTTTATTTCATCATCAATCCTCTGGATCCTGAATGGTAATCATATTGATTATATTTCATAAAGCATTCAAAATTGTTTTGTCTTTATAATATAGTTATTATATAAATTATCCTTCTGAGTCTACTTATTTTATTCACATTAGTTCATAAAAGTTTTTTATCATCTATTTGAAATCATCTATTTCAAAAATTCAGCAAAACTTTGCTGAGCCCTGGGAGATAAGAATTGTTTGCCATTTATTAACAATATTTTACTACTGCTTCCAAGATTACAAAAAACTATTGGTGGGTTTAGTTTTGATCTGTGGACCATAGTCTGCTGACCTCTGATTCATTCCTCATTTCTTATGGCACAATAACATTCCAGCAGTTATAGATCACAATTTATTCAGCTTTTCTCCAATTGATGAGTATCCCTTTAGTTTCCAGAATTTGTTTTTGTTTTTTGCCACCACAAAAAGAATAGGTATAGGCATTTTTTATGCATATTTAGGGCATTCCCCTCTCCCCTTTGTTAAAATCTTGTTTAGTCATATAGTAAATTTTCTCTGTATAATTACGAATTCTTTTCAATAGTTGTATTCATTCATAGATCTATTAATAGTATATCAGCATGTCTGTTTTACCATAGTATCTCTTCCACATTTGTTATGTTCTTTTCTGGTAGTTTTACCATTATGATTGGGGTGAGGCAACAGTTCAAATTTTTATAATTTTCATTTCTCTAACAGTGATTTGGAGCATTTTTTTTCACATAGCTCTAGATGGTCTGGTTTTCTTTTCTTGAGATATAAAACATAAATATTCACATCCTTATATCATTTATCAGTTGGGGAATGGCTCTTTTTTCACATAAATTTGAATCAATTCTTTATATATCTCAGAAATAAGACCTGTATAAGAAAAACTTACTGCAAAGTTATTTTTTCAGTTTGTTATTTGCCTTTGAATTTTAGCTTTATTACATTGGGGGGAATAAAATCTTTGCAATTTTATTTAATACAAATTACCTTTTTTATGAGCAGCTAGGAAACAATGGCTAAAGTGCTGGGTCTCAAGTCAGGAAAATTCATCTTTATCAATTCAAATCTGGCCTCAGGCACTTACTGTCCATAGGAACCTGGGCAAGTCACTTCACCCTATTTATCTCAGTTTCTTCATCTGTAAAATGAGTTGGAGAAGAAAATGGAAAACTATTTTACTATCTCTGTCAAGAAAACCCCAAAAGAATTCACAAAAAAATCAGAAACAACTGAACAAAACTACAAATCTGTTTTATCTTTTGTGATCTTCTCTATCCTTTGTTTGGAGATATACTTAGCCCTTATCCATCAATTTGATGGTTAATTTTTTCCCCTAGGAGATTAAGTTGAAGCAAGAACTCTAGGGGTCAAACTGCTTCAAAGCAATCCACAAGTTTGTATCCTGCTCCTGTTTTTAGAGGTAGAGACTTTGTACACCTGGATGTAGAATTGAATAGGTGTGAGTTGCAAGGTAACAACTCTGCATAGCTGTTATTAGCATTTCAAAAGGCTGTCTGCCAGGCTGTGAGACTGCTTTCACACTCCTTTAAATCTCTTTTCACACATCTCTGCCCCAAGCTTTTATCACCTATGCAGAGAATTGAAAAGCTGTGAATTCCACAGCTAATAGCTTAGAGCATACCTGTCATTAGCATTTTTAAGATGTCAAAGGTACCTTTAAGAAGTGTTTGTTTTGTACAAAGTGCTATTTGAGTGTTTTGAGGCTTTGGTGAAGGCCATTTGTGTAACACATGGAGAAGATGTTTTGAGGATTTCCCTGAATTGTTAAACATGAGGGGATACTCATGCTCAAGGAGTGTATGTAATTTATAATTTGTAATAACATTCCCATATTAATGGGAAAACATGCTGGGGGCTCTCAACACTTGCAACATAAACTCTATCCTACTATTTCTGGAATAGTCCTTAGAACATTCAATATCAATTTGACCTCTAGGGGAAATACTATCTAAACATTTTCCCATAGACAAGGCTTCCAACTGGAAGTTCAGTGAGCTGACTTGCTGGTATAGCTTTACATGGTGGAGTAGAAAGAACGTGAAGTTTTGAGTCAAAGAGCTCCTTTAGCTCCTGTAGATTCAATTCTAATGTCTTCCACCTGTTGACAGATTGTTAGGTCTGGAAGTCCAATTTCAGAAACTTTTCATCAGCACTTCAGCAAGTCACTTAATTTCTGTCTAATTTTATTCAACTGGAAAATGTGGGTATCATATCATATGATAACTCCCAAAGTTGCTGTGAGGATTAAATGAGATAATAGTTGCAAATTACCTAACACAGTATCTGGCACTGAGTCCCTTATTTTTGCCAAACCATTTCAGCAGCTTTGCTAAAAACAACAACAACAACAACAACAACAACACTTAGAAACATGAACAACAACCAAATATTTAAGAGCTTTACAACCAGAAATATTAGAGCTAAATGTCACTTTATCATGCTGCTTACACCTCCACTAGAGTTACTAACCTCTAATTCTTTTTCTTGTTTAGTTTACTCTTAGAGAAACTGTATTCTAGTAACAATTTATGATTTGATGGAGTATTAAGTCTATGCAGTTATCTAAACAATGTGTCAAAATGGATGATTATTGAAGTTGTGGTAGAACAGAAGATAGTGGCATAGAAGTAATAATTATCTGGTGTGTGACTGATAGAATTGGTCAAATTTCTCCCAGAGGAAAGAAGGAAGACATGTAGATAGAAATAGTTTTCCAAGTCTGTTAAATCCTGTCAAAGGAATTGTAAAACTGTTATTTTATCTGAGCAACTTATGACCAGTATTTTCATTAGTGGTGATCAGGTATGCTTAATCTACATTGATCTATCTGTACATCAATCATTCTGCTTCAGAATTTTAGGCCATTGAGAATCAGACTGAAAATGTCTAGATTAAATGCCATGGATGTTGATTGATTCACTTCCTGAAACTAGAGCCAATGTTAATTCCTGTGGAACAGTGAGACTGTTAATGGAATTATCACTATCCCTTGCCTACTTTATATTTTATTATTAAACCCTTTTAACTAAGTCAACTGAGTGTATAGATCTTTTTTTTAAATACTTATGCTAAAATAATAATATATTAATAATATATAATAATAATATAATAATAATAAAATAACACAAATAATAACAAATAAAACACAAAAAACAAATAACAAAATAAAAATAAAAATAACAAAAAAACCACAAATAAAATAACACAAATAATAACAAACAAAACAATAAAATAACACAAAATAAAATAAAAAAAATAATAATAAAATAACACAATAAACATACAAACATTATATTCTACAGCTATATATCATAGGCCATTACATGTCTTATCATGAATTAACTCAATTCATCATTCTAAATTTTTTATGACTCTCAATCTGTTGTGATAAACTGACTTTATTTGAATTTTATTGTAATGATTATTGATGACTCATCCAATTATTATTTGCTGAAATCTTAGCAATTCTAAAATTATACTACATTTCTTAGAGTTATAATTTTTGATATATGGAAAAAGAGAATTGTAGCCACTTTGTCTATATTTTAGGCAGACCTGGATTCAACAACTTCCTCTGATTATCATCACAGTCATTTAACCTCTCATTGCTTCAAGTAGCTCTCTCTCTCTAAAATTATAAAATTAAAAATTCTGACTTGCTCTAGTAGAGAGAGTTTCCTTACCTAGAGATTCCCCATAATAAAGAAATCACAGATTCAGTTTCTATCCCCAGGGTAAAGAGAATAAATCACCCAATCATCTGACTCATTTCAAAGATCTAATTGCAACAACAACTTACATTTATCTAACACTTTAGGTTTTTAAAGATTTTCATGTACTTACCTCATTAAATTTTAGCCATGCTTATTCAGTAATGTAGGTATTAGTATCCTTGCACAGATTAGGAAGTAACTTTTCTGAGGTTGAGAGCAACAAAATGACTTACTCATTGGCCATATTTCAGTCTTTCAAATTGAGGTATTTTTATTTGAAACCCTGGGCTAATGCTTCCAATAACACTGGAGGAAGAGAATAACTAAACTTTACAAACAATTCATGCAACTGAATTTAGTTTATCTAGTTAATATCAATTGTTTGGGCATATCTTTCTGGTCTCAGACTCAGTGTCTCCCAGCTCCTTATCAGAATTATCAGAATTTATGATCCTTCCTCCATACTCCCAATCTACTAGAACTGAATTTATGGTCCTTTCCTGGAACTTCTATCCCCCCAGTGCTCTATCTCCCCTTCCTTTCTTTTCCTTTGTTTCCCTGAGTGTCGGAGCCTTATAAGAGTCCCTGGGGCCCTTCACTCTCTGCTGGATGCTTTGAGAGAAGAGTCCCATTCAGTCCCATGATCATGGATTCCAAACTCTCCACTATCAATAAACTATTAAAAATCTCTAATCTCTATCCTGCCTCAATTTCTCTGGCATTACAGAGCAAAAGTAGAACTCAAATCCAATTCTTTTGACTCCAAATCAAGTTCATCTTTGTAGAATTCTCCTAATCTTTGTACTTTAAGAACTTGTTGAAAGTAGGCAAAGGCTACTGAAATGATATGAGTGAATGTAATGAGGGCAGGGTAACAATTCCTAGTTCTAAATAAACATGTGACAAATTCACAATAGCTATTTTCTTTGCCAAAAAGGACATTTATTTAGGAAAAGAAGTTACAGACAAAATGAAGAGGTAAAATAGTCACCAGGAGTTGCAAATATGAAAGAGATTTGGGAGAGTAATTGAGTTACCAAGGAAAGGAGTTTGGAAGTATCCATTAAAGAAATATGCAATGGCCTGAGTACACCATTTGACTAGCAGGCTAAATGGATAGAGGAGTGTAGCAGACTAAGCAGTTAGCTATAATAAGGAGAAAGATGCAATTAAAGGGAAGATACTATGAAGAGGGTGAGAAAAGAGAAAGAAAGAAAGGAGAAAGGAGGAAGGAGAGAGGAGAGAGAGAGTAAGCTTAGTCCTGAAAAGGATTTAGCAAAGATATTTATCAGAAGCAAATCTTTTATAGGGGAAATGTAACCTTGAGGGTTTCCCAGGGGAGAAGGGGAAGAATTTGATAGTTCAGAGGGAGGAACTGAGGAGGAGCCAGATGGAATGCACCTGGCAGACAGGTCCCAGACCTGTCTAAAGATATGCTAACCAATATTTCAAAGATTGTTTAAAGATGCCTAGAGATTAGAAGAAGATAGACAATGGCAGCTGATAAAAAGTTCTAGCCTTACCGACACTCTATACAAACAGGATAGTCTGGAACTTGGTTTTGCTTGATAATAGCCAGATGGGTTCCTTCCTGATATGGGAAGAGAATAAGCTCCAAATCCACATCAAATCAAGGTGCATCCATTAAGTACTTACTCTGTGTCAAGCACTGTGATAAGGGCTTGGATATACAAATCAAAGCAAGAAGGCCCTGCCCTTAGGAAGCTTACATTCTAACATGGGAAGATAATATGTATTGGGGGATGGGGAAAAGTGTTTTGGATAGGGAAGCCTGAAACTAGAGATTGGAACCATAGGGCAAATAATTATTATGACATTTCCAGGAATGATAGTGTTGAAATGATTATTCTCTTGTTGTGCCACAGTTCCCATGTCTCAGTTTCCCTCAATTGCTCTGTTTCCCCTAATGCTACAGTTCCCATTTCCTAGTTTCCCTTAATTGTTCTGCCCCAAAATAGCAACCTCCTTCCCTCTGACCATCAGAAATAATTGGACTCACATTCCAAAGGAGTCATAAAACCTCCAGATGGCCAGCCTCAATGTACCCCTTATCTTTTGGCTCCACTTACTGTCTTCCTTTCCCAAACACAGCACTCTTTACTCCCTACCTGCCAGGACTGAATTTATAGTATTAATACTCTTCCTTCCTTACTCCCTACCTGTCAGAATTGAATTGATAGTTTCCTTGGACCCCAGATGTTTCTCAGCTTTTCCCATGAGTTCTTTTGTCTCCCTGATCTATGGAAACTATAAAATTTGTGATGCCCTTCAATGAGCTACTGAATATTTTGTGACATTAGTCCTATTCAGTCGGTTGTCATGTCTTTCAGTCTAACTCTGGGCTAGACCTGCTTGAGATCCAGTCGGCTGGCATGTCTGTCAGTCTAAACTCTCAATGGACTGTGTGCTTTGAGACAAGAGTCCCAGCAGTACCGATCCCTAGCTATGGATTCTAAACTCTCCTAATCTCTAATGTGTGATACTGCCTCAGTTTCTCCCTGAGCATTACACTCTGAGTTAAATTTGAAAAGTATAGGAGGTTAAACATACTCATGAACAGCCATTTTAAGAAATAACAAACACAAAAAATCCATAGAAAATGCAGGCCCAGGCTTTCATTGCCTTTTTACAATAAGAACATAAAAGTCTGGGATTATGCTCAAATCTAAAGGGGAGGGGAACCTGGGTGTTTTAGCAATATTATTCTGAAATTAATAGCAGACATGAGTCTGATGTTAATTTTAATAAAAGCTCCTGAATATGAGAAGGAAAAAAAATCATCATGGAAAATAAAACTGGGGCCTTCATTAGAAAGTTAGAGGAGATTCTTGCAGTTCCATGAGCTAAAGTATTAAAAGCCTGTTTTTTCTCTGTATGTTAAACAGAATTGGCCTTAGAAGACTTGCCTGTCTCCTGGAAAGGCAGCCCATTTCACCCCCTATAGAATCAAGCACTTAGGATCTGATTTTCAAATTTCCCCCTTTTGCATTTGCATGGATGTTTTGCATTTGTTTGATGCTTGCATCTGCTTCTAAACAATGAGCAGTAATTTTAAACCTGTTTAGCACTCATTTAACCCAGATATTTCTTTTGTGACCATTTCACATGCATCTGGGATTCAGTGCAAAGAGGTTTTCCAAGAACAAAACAAGTGCAAATGGTATTAACCAGCAGCTGCAAGAAAGGACCTTCAGAATCAAGAGCAAAACCCTAGGTGAAGTGTGCAAGCACCCTCATTTAAAAAGCATTCTGGTGTATATGATGTGGAAAAAGGATACACAGATGCCATATGTACTTCTCATAGATATAATCCCATTAGGATTGGGGCAGTTTGTTTCCTGATTGTCTTTCAGTAAATAAAGACTATTTTGAAGTTTATTCCCTCTGTCTGGAAAAGGAATTGTGGTCTAATGGTTAGAGAACTGGACTTGAGTTCTAATTTTGCCTCAGACACTAACTTCTCTCACCTTCCATTTCCTCAGCATAAAATGAGGATTATAATAATGATGCAAGATGATTTTGAGGTCCCCTGATTTTAGGAGGCCTTCTGTTCTAACAATAAATCAGTAATCCTAAATCTTTTGGCTTTGGAGTCTGACTTCCCACACTACTAATCTAAGAACAGCAATCTGATTCTGAACAGAACACTCCTCAATAATTGCTGACTGATAATCTGGTCAGTAAAAACCAAATTCCCTATGTGGCCCTGGCCCTAGCCCTACCTCTGGGCCATAAAATTAGCAAGTCAATGGTAGAAAGCTGGATAAAGCTATCCTCTCTCTCTTTGAATTTTCTTTTGGAATTACTTTTGGAATTTAGTCTGCTCTAAATGGCATTATAATTACAATAAAACTTTGCCCCTTGACCAGGAAATGGGTTCTAGTCTGCAAATTCTTTTGAGATACCTTGGGACACCAGTCTGTGACCCCAAACTTTTGGTGTCCTCTTCCCAACCACAACAATAGTACCTGTCTCAAAGGATTGTGGTTAGAATCAACTGAGCTAATGTATGCAAAGTGCTTTGTAAATTGTAAAACCTTTACAAATGTGAGCTATTATTATCTGGATTTAGTACTGAATGAAAGAAACAACAGTGATAATTCAAGAAATCACTTGAAAGGGAATTAAATCCTTATCCCATCATTCTGAATTGGTTACATAGGTTAGTATTTTTCTTGAAAGCTAATACATAACTACTAGTTGCTTGGGACATTAAGATAAATTAACTCCTTGGTACTTTTTTTTCTCTTTTTCTTTTCTTTTTATTTCTGTTTGTTTTATAGTGGCTAATGTTAACTTCACTTTAATTGACAAGAAAGTAAGGTTTTCCTGAGCTGAGAAGTAAGGTGTTGACTAGATCTGATGTCCATATTAAAACAAGAACAATAAGCATTACTTTAGATCATCGTACTAAATTGTAATCTTCAAGGAAGAGGCTACCTCATTAATGTATTTGTAGTCCCAGAGCCTAGCAAAATGCTTAATGAGGAGTGTTAGGACCAAGAGGAACTAAAGAATTTATCCTTGAGGCAAGCAGGCAGAAAGCTCCTAAGAAATCAGGTTAGCTCCATAGTCCCACCCTTTAGGGAGATGGTCCAATCTGAAATCCAGGTTATAACAAACTCCTGAGATCCACACTCTGTAGAAATCCCAGTCATGTCCCTGAGCTTAAATTTTTCCTATAAAATCTATTTGTGAACCATCCCGTGACTGCTACCATCTTTTGGATCAGTCCACCATAGTACTCTGTCTCATGGTATCTTTTCCCTTACCCCATTCACATGATCTCTCAATTCCACTATGCACTTCCCAAATCCACTTCTTTTCCTTACTCTTTCAGGGTGCTTTCGGGATTTAGCCTGCCAGCTAAGGGGATGGCCCAACCTCATGGGGTGCTCCCTTTCTACCGGATAATTATGAGTTCCACTGAGGAATTTGTATGTATATGCTCTCCCACTCTTCTTCATGTTTACCATTCCTGCTATCTATTGTATCTCTTCATTTTGCCTGTAATCTTTTCCCCTAAATAAATCTACTTTTTGCCAAAGAGAATGGCCTTTATGAATTCTTCACATGACCAAATCCCTACTTTTGACGCCTACCAACATTTGGTGCCAAACCCCACATCATAGATCACATCACATAAGACATAGCAGGAACTTAATAAATGCTTATTGATTGAATTGTGAGAAATGGATGGACGTTTGTTTTCCACAGTTATGAAAATTAAATTGGAGAAATGAAACTTAAATTAGAAAACTGAAATACACAAGGAATCAAGGGGGGAGTTTATCTTCCCCCAAAGAAAACAAGCTCCTTGGGCATAGGGACTGACTTTTATGATGAAGGGTGGTGGCTTGAGATTTGAAAAGAATTTTTTGTTCTCTGCCTTTAGCTCTCCTCCAATAACTTTCTCCCTTCTAGAAATGAAACTCCTTTGGAGGCAGGGACTGGCTATGTAATGAAGGGTGGAGATTCATGTCCTGTAACTTCTGAAACATTTAATTAATGGGGAATCAGGGGAGGGACTTAGGCTTCTGGATAGGAAATAAAATGCTCCCTTTGGAGTCTCCAAAGTGTGTCTATTCACCTGGGCACCCATTCTTGCAAGAATGTAAAATAAGTCTTTACTGCATTCTTCAGTGAGGCAGTGGAATTCTTGATATTTTGTTTCTCACTGTTCCAAATACACTAAGAGAGAGAGATTATAGTCATTTAATAAATGTTCAATGAATGAATGCTATCTTTGAGTTCTTAAAAATAATCTTCCCAAAGGTGACCATTAACTTTACTATTAGTTATTCTGAAACAATTTTTCAGTCAGAATGCCCAAATGTATACCAACTTTTCAACCTCTCCTCCACCTCCCAACCTTAAATCCTATTATAGATCATTGGGCTACTTTGTAATTCTTTGTATCATATCTTTGTATCAGATGTAATTTCTATATCAATTGATGTAATGTGATTTTGTTGTTTTTATTATTTCACATTTTCCTAACATTGAACCATGAATTGAGCCTGAATTCCTGGAATAAATGTACCTGGTCATGGTAATTAGCTTGATATATTATTATAGTCTATATGTCAATATTTTAGGCAATATTTTTAGTCATTAATCTTGACTATTGTTATTGGTAAGGGGGGCAGATTCAGCTTTAGAAATCAGCTTTTTTTTGACAATCACTTTGCTCCCCCAAAACCACTCTTTTTAATGGAAAAGAAATGACTAAATAATGACATAACTTCCCAGGAAGTGAAACAGTCAGATTGCTATCTTCTCTATTTGCCTCCTTTACTTAGCTAGGCTCAGATCTCATTCCTGCCCTTTATCTCTCTTTTTTTCCTGTTTTTCATAATCAGCCATCCATACTTAATATTTGTTTTGATTATGACTCTTTCCTCCTATCCTCCTACTATCTGCCTTAATCCATGTTCCTCCCTTTTCCTGTTCTAAAACTATTTTCTGGCACAGAACACCTCCAGCATGGCGTGTCCTCATCAGAGAAGGTGCTTTACTCTAAGATCAAAATAGAATTCAATTAACTTAGAATAAATGCTAGATGTGCAAAGTTAGAAAATCCACCCCAAATGTTCAAAGGGACTATTTGTGTCCAAACTGTGGCAGAATATTCTAAGCTCATATTGGTCTGATTAGCTATAGTCAGACACACTAATTTGACTCTAACACAATAATGTCATTTTGGTCCTCTTTGAGAACAAAGGACAACCACTAACCAACCATTTCACCATTTCTATACTATATTCCTCCATCCCCACCCCCATCTTTTCTTGCTTAACTCAGAGAAAAGTGAAGTTCATGAAATCCTCTCCATCAAGTGTCCCCATCTTCATGCTGGTATTTCAATGTACAGTATGAAATGCATGTTTATTTGTAATAATATTCATTCCATGTGACAGCTAGGTGGCATAATAGATAGAATTGGGGATTTGGATTCAGGAAGGCCCAAGTCTAACTATTTTCTGATAGGTTCTAGCTGTGTGACTCTAGATAAGTACCTTAATATCTTTCAGCCTCAGTATTCCCTTCTCTTAAATGAGGATAATAATAGCACTTATTATTCACAGGGTTTTGTGAGAATCAAATAACATATATGAAGCATTTTGTAAATTTTAATGAATAGTATAAATGATAGCTATTTTGTTATACTAATCAAAATAAGATGTATTATGCTTAAAAATTTCAAGGATTTGTGGTTTTATTCACAGGGACATAGCCTCTTACTGATGCAGATTAAATTGGACAAGATTTTGACTACAGAATAGATTATGTGCAACAAAATGCAGTACTAACCTGAAGATTATCTTGTAATCATAAATCCAACTCAGGCAATATTGTGGTTTCAGAAACATATTGGACAAAGTAACTGATCAAGCTAGTCAATATTGTTTGATCATAATTTTCCCCCAACCCAAGTCTCTTCCAGTTATCAGTGTGGTACAGTGGGGAAAACATTGGATTCTTAGTTCAAGAGCCTTGATTTTAATTCTGGTTCTGCCATTTGACATCTATGTATCCTTGTTTTTTTGACACCTCGGTATTTAGTTTCCTTGTCTTTCGAGTGAATGCATTGGACTAGATAAGTGCTCAAGTCACCTTCCAGACCTGAATCTTTTCGCAAAAACAAAAAAACAAAAAAACAAACAAACAAAAAAAAAAAAAAAAACAAACCCAAAACCTGAAATCAGGCTGCCTGAAATTAGGTAGCCCAAGAGCATCAATATTATTGCTAGTCATCCCACTCAAGATAAGGTACATGCATTCTGTGATGCACCCACTCCAAAAACAAGGCAAACACTTCATGATTCCCTGGCATTCAACTCCTACCATGTTTTTCTTCTTTAAAAAATTGCTGAGGCACTTCAATAGTTACAAGAAAAAAGTTTTCTAGCATATTGAATTTGATAACAACTCATTTTTAACAACAGTTTTTATATTTATACTACATATAAAAACATTTACGTATAGCATTTAATATAATATTTTATGTATATATATAATTTAAGTGTGTTTTTTAAGATTCTGAACTTAAACACCAAAAAACATCTATAGATATACAACAGAAAGAAAATAAGAATTGTACATTTAATTACTAAACTTTATTATGTACAGTTCACTTTCCTTTTAAAATATATCATAAATTCAAAATAAGACTTTCAGAGCTATCCTACTGATCTATGATTTATTCTTGCTTTCCTTTTGTTCTCTTCTGTGCCTTTTAAAAACTATCCAGTGACCCTTCTTTTCTTTTTCTGTTGCTTCTTTTTTACTTCCTTCCTTCCTTCCTTCTTTCTCCCTCCTTCACTTCCTACCTTCCTGTTTCTCTTTCTTCCTTCCTTCCCCTCATTCTTCGTTCCTTCTTCCCTCTCTCCCTGCCTTCTTGTCTTTCTTTCTTTCTTTCTCTCTTCTTCTCTCCCTCTTTACCTCTCTTCCTTCCTTCCATCCATCCTTTCTTCCTTCCTTCTTTCTTCCAGAACAACCAGGTTTTGAAAGGCCTTGAAAAGCAGAGAGAGGAATTTGAACTTAATGCAGGAGTAATAATAATAGCTAATATGTAGATAGTGCTTTAAGGTTTGCAACATGCTTTAATTTGATCCTCATTAAAAACAACAACAACCTGTGAAGTAGGTGCTATTCATTTCTCAATTTTGTGGTTAGGCAAACTGAGAGTTAGAGAGATTAAGTGACTTTCATAGTCATAAAAAGCTAGTCCACATGTCTGAAGAGGGATTTGAACCCTAAACTTCCTAATTCTAGATCTAACATTTCATCTCTTGTGTCTGTGTCTTTTAGATAATAAGGAATCATTATAATGTTTTTCAGCACTGAATGACATGATAAAATTAGTGTGTAATGATATTTAGTGTGACTATAGGTATCTGAGAAAACATTTGAAGGGGAAGAGCTGATAGGAGAAGAACAGATAGGAGCCTAATGTGTTAATCTAGACTTGTGGTGAATCTTAACTAGAATGATGATAGATGGAATGGAAAGGAACAGCTAGGTACAAAACTGAATAATGATAGATTTTATGTAGAAACATTTGCCCCAAGTAGTCCCTATGACGATAGATCTTTATAAAATTGAAGGGCTTTACAGAAGAGGGAAAGGAAGCAATGAAAATGATGAAAAAAAAAGCTGAGGGCTTGGTCCAGCAATTGATCCATTGAATATATAAACACATAAGGATGATCTTTTGTCTGCTTGTCCCCTTTATGTTTAAAATGTGTATTTCAAGTTTAAGGAAAACCCATTTTCAATGAATTTCAAAGGGCTTCTAAATTCTTTTCTTGTTCTGTAATCTGTCTGATTTTATTCAAAATATGGTAAGAAAATCATTAGCTAGTAGGGCCAGTCCACTTTTTTTTTTTTTAAACCATACAGTGATTTGGGTTGAGGCAATATTAATCACAGGGAGGGTTGATTTATGAAAGCTCATGCAATTGCATAATTTCAGAAAAGAGAGACTGAAAGACCTCTCTGTTTGATCATCCTATGATCTTGGGCCAATGAATGCTTTCTTTTCCTCTGTTCTATCACTTTTCCTCATTTACATCAAAAGGATGCTGCTAATTCATCATGTTAATTCCTCATGATTTTGTATGCAGTTTTATTTTTCAACTCAGAAGCCCTATATTTATCTGCTGAAGTCTTACTCCAATGGCTCAGGGCATGAGATTTCTTAAAGCTGTATTACCAAAGTACAAATTCTATCAGATCCTGCAAGTTAGAAGGATCTCTACTATGGTCCTCAAAATGAATTGTGGATCTATTATCTGAGGACCAGTCCAGTTCAGAGACTCATCAGCATATAGTAAAAAAAAAGAGCTGAATATTTTGACCACAGCACACTTGAGGCTACCCATTATAATTGTAGAGGGAGGTGTCATCTGCATTTACATAAGGAATATAAATATCTATGAAGTGATAGATTCTTGAATAAGCTGCATCAGTAGGTAATGAGTTCCTTTCATTTAGGGTTTTTATTTACTTTTCATTTCAGAATCTTATGTTAGACATGCTCTTTTTCCTTTTTCTTTCTTTTCCTTATCTTCTTTCCTTAAGCTTATTTAAAGACTCGTGCTTAGATGTTTCTAACTGCTTGACATATGAATCTAAATTACTAATGATTTTTAAAACATTTCATCAATTATTTCCAACATTGCACCTGTGATTTTATTGGTGTGGATATTCCTTTTATGAATGCAAATTGCAACTTCTCCCCACGTTCTTATGCCATTTAATTCTTGTCCCTGTTTTCTCAAATTTTCTATATCCACATATTCTTGTTCTCTTAGTATCTCAGGAGTAGCAATATACTACCCAGACTATGCACTTGATATTCTTGTTAGATAATCAGCTAATGTTTTTCTGTTCATACTTATTCTTAATAATATCTTCCATACCACAGTCTCACAAATCAGTAGGCAGTCTATTTATACCCACCATATGTCTTAAGAACTTTAGAATTGATTGCGTGACATGGAAAACCACCCAGCATGATGTGCCCTCATCAGAGAAGGTGCTGTGCTCTATAAGCAAAGCAGAATTGAATTAGCCCAAAAGAAATGCAAGATGTGCAAAATTAGAGAAGCTACACCAAATGTTCATGGAGGACTATTTGTGTCTGACCTGTGGCAGAGCACTCTAAACTCATATTAGTCTGATCTGCCACATACTGCAAGTCAACTCTAACACAGTGATGTCATTTTGCTCTTCTTCCAGAACAAAGGACAACAACCAATCAATCAAATTCTGATTCAAATACTGAACAACCAGTCTTTCCTTTCAAGCCTCTTCAACTAGACTATCCATTATATATTTACACTCAATTTTTTGGACAGTATTTTAATAAACAAAATATCTTATCAAAAACTTCACTGACTCACTGATGAATCCTGAATTCCCCAATTAAATTCCCTATATAAAAGTTTCATTTTCCCAATTCAATCTTCATAA
This sequence comes from Myrmecobius fasciatus, assembly GCA_023553655.1. Taxonomy (NCBI): domain Eukaryota; kingdom Metazoa; phylum Chordata; class Mammalia; order Dasyuromorphia; family Myrmecobiidae; genus Myrmecobius; species Myrmecobius fasciatus. The sequence continues at coordinate 451,732 of JAJPUD010000130.1, forward strand.
CTCTGTAGAAACTAAATCCCCATCCAATCCTCACAGTATTACTCAATATTGTATTCCTCATGAATATAGCACATTATTTTGTAGAATCTGTGCCTAGCAGAAGATAATCTAATTCATTCACCCATTCAACAATTATTTGTGACTGTGACTATCTACATGAGTAGCCAGATCTTCATCTGAAGTATTATCATTATTGAGTCAGGTCACTACAGATCAAATCCTTCCTTTACTTACTTTATCAATATTACTATTCACCCTTCAAACAAAGCCAGCATTTAGAAAGGAGTTGAATTTAAATGAAAAGACACTAACTAGATGGAAGGATAGGTTTTACATGGGAAGGCAAAGAAGATCTGTTCTAGAACATTTTCTGTCTAAAAACAAGAAGAAACATCGTTTTATGTAATATTTGGTCATATTATATTTCAGTGCCTATAATAAATCTTCAAACTTGGATCAATATATACATTTAGAGACAGTTACTTTATTATAAAGATGTGAATGAATAAGAATTCCCAAAACCTGGTTGGAAAAGATTATGTAGGCGTAAGAAATAAAAGTCCATGCACAAATATTTATATCTATACATTATGAATAGTTTACTGAAAAAGAGAACTTGAAGATTTTTGACATGATGAGCACTAAAATGAAACTGGTTATATTTTAACAGACAAAAAAGGCTTGTGGGAATCATTTCTAAAATAGTTGTCAGTATACAGTAAGAAGCCTTACTTGTTAGAGTGAAGATAAAAATTACTACAAAGCCAAAAGAAAAAATATAGAAGTGAGAAAAACATATGGTATACAATTAACACCTCATCTACCTGGTATAAATAAATTATTGATGATAAAACTGGGAAACGGATGAAGGAAAGGATATTACTGCTAATTAGAAAAGTTTCTGGGGATGGAGCCAAGATGGCAGAGAGCAGACATGTCTCTCTGTGACATCCTCTGATCTTCTATCAAACCAAAAGCAGATTAAGCCTCTAAACTGGTTTTGGAGTAAAAGAACCCACAAATATTTGGAGTACAACACATTCCCAGAAGAAATTACCTTGGAAGAACTTCAGAACAGGTCTCTTTCAATTGGGCAAGGGGACAGTCTGCAAGCCTAGACCACAGCATAGGGAGACCACGACAGGAAGCCAGGGCTGGAGCCAGAGAGTTGCAGTTTCAAGGCACCTGGGAACCTTTTGTGAGCCTCTTAGGCTACTTTGTCCTGATTGTAAGCAGGTGGTTTGGCAGATTTGCCTTTTGTAAAAGGTAAATTGTAAACCATTGAGTTCAGGAAGAACACAGGACCTAGTCCTGATTACCCAGAACTAGAAATCAATCAATGGAACTGCCCCAAGGCAAATTAAAGCAGTTGTCACTACTTTGCTTTGAACAGAACTCAAACCTTAAAAAATGAATAAAAAACAAAAAAGAACTCTCATCGTAGACAGCTTTTATGGAGAGAAAGAAGAACATACCTCAAATCCTGAGCTTCTTAATGGTAAAGCCACTCCAGAGGAAGCCTCAAAGGGAGACATGAGCTGGTCCCCATTTCACAAGGATTTCCAGGAAAACTGCATAAAGAATCTTAAAAGAGATTTAGAAGAAAAATGGGGAAATGAAATGATATCATTGCAAGAAGGAATAGAAAAAGCATATAATGCCCTACAAAAGAGATATGAAAAAGACACCAATTCTCTGAAAAACAAAATTGGTAAAATGGAAAAAGAATGCAATGAACAAAAAATTTCAATTGGTCAGTTACAAAAGGAACTTAAAAAGGTAACTGAAGAAAATAAAACACTAAAAATCAGAATTGAACAAATGGAAGTGAATGATTCAATAAGAATTCAAGAATCAGAGGGGGCAGAGCCAAGATGGCAGAGTGAAAACGTGACTCTCTGTGTCTCCTCCTATCTTCTCTCAAATCAACAATAAAATAAGCCTCTGAACTGATCTTCAAGTCAACGAATTCAGAAATACTTGGATACTGCTTGCTGATATCTCTGAAGAACTTCACATCAGGTTTGTCTAACTTGGACAGAGGGATGAAGAGTGGTGTAGGCCGGAAGTGAGGGTGGGACTCAGCTCAGCTCATTGTGGCAAAAATTCCAAACTCCAAACTCCAAACACCTGGAGTTTATCTGAGGCACTCGGGACACTCTGCCCTAATTGGGGGCAGGTGTTCTGGCAAACTTGCCTTGTTTAAGGAGTAATTCGGACTTAGTCCTAGCCCCCACCGGCCCAGCACCTTAAATTAATTCTCCAAATTGCCCCAGGGCAAAGAGCTTTAGCCACGGTTTTTCCAAACCTTAAAGAGATACTTAAAGTTTGGGGGTATAACTAACTAGATATTACTTTGATAATATGAAAAAGAGAACTAGAGGGAGAAAGGTTGTCATACTGGGGAAAAGAGGGAAAAAGTGGTAAAATAAGATCTAAAAAAAAAGGAGGTAAAAACAAGGTAAAATCTCTTGAAGAGGCAAAGAAAACCTAATATAATTGAGAGAAAGAGGGGAGGGAGATGAGCATTGTGTAAATCTTACTCTCATCAGGTTGGGCTCTAAAAGTGTATTATCAGACACGTGATTTCACATAGAAACTTGTCTATTGCTAGAGGGAAGTGGGAGGGAAAGGAGGAAAAGAAAGGGATAAACTAATAGAAGGGAAAATAGAAGAATCAGGGGAAAGGAGTTAAAACAGGGGGAGGGGACCTAAAGGGTGGAGTATTGTTTGGGGGAGGGGGTCATCAAAAGCAAATTACTGAGGGGGGGAAGGGAGAAAGGGGAAAGGAAAGGGGAAAACATAACTTGGGTAAATAAGATGGCAGGAAATAAAGAATTAGTTATTCTAACTGTGAATGTAAATGGGATGAACTCTCCCATAAAGCGGAAGCGGATATCAGACTGGATTAAAAATCAGAATCCCACAATATGTTGTCTACAAGAAACACATCTAAAACATAGTGACACATATAGGATAAAGGTAAAAGGCTGGAGCAGAACCTATTATGCTTCAGGTGAACAAAAAAAAGCAGGGGTAGCAAGCCTTATCTCAGATCAAGTAAAAGCCAAGATAGATCTAATGAAAAGAGATAAGGAAGGAAACTATATTTTATTAAAGGGTACCATAGATAATGTAGAAATATCAATACTAAATATATACGCACCAAGTGCAATAGCATCCAAATTCCTAGGGGAGAAATTAAGAGAGATGCAAGAAGAAATAGACAGCCAAACTATACTAGTGGGGGATCTCAACCTTGCTCTCTCAGAATTAGATAAATCAAACCACAAAATAAACAAGAAAGAAACTAGGGAGATAAACCAATTGTTAGAAAAGTTAGGTATGATAGATCTATGGAGAAAGTTGAATGGAGACAGTAGGGAGTTTACTTTTTTCTCAGCAATCCATGGAACCTATACAAAAATTGACCATGTGTTAGGGCATAAAAACTTCAAAATCAAATGCAGAAAGGCAGAAATAGTAAATGCATCTTTTTCAGATCATGATGCAATATAAGGCCAGGAGAAAATAAACCAAAAGTTAATTTGAAATTAAATAATCTAATCCTGAAGAATGAATGGGTGAAAGAGCAAATCATAGACACAATCAATAATTTCATCTAGGAGAATGACAATAAGGAGACAACATACCAAAATTTGTGGGATATGGCCAAAGCGGTTATAAGGAGCAATTTTATATCTCTAGATGCTTACTTGCATAAAGTAGAGAAAGAAAACATCAATGAATTGGGCTTATTATTAAAAAAAACTAGAAAAAGAACAAATTAAAAACCCTCAGTTAAATACCAAATTGGAAATTCTAAAAATAAAAGGAGAAATTAATAAAATTGAAAATAAGAAAACTATTGAATTAATAAATAAAACTAAGAGTTGGCTTCATGAAAAAAACAACAAAATAGATAAGCCTTTAGTTAATTTGATAAGAAAAAGGAAAGAGGAAAATCAAATTGTTAGTCTCAAGAATGATAAGGGAGAACTTTCCTCCAATGAAGAGGAAATTAGAGCAATAATTAGGAGTTACTTTGTCCAACTTTATGCCAATAAGTTTGATAATCTAAATGAAATGGAGGAATATCTACAAAAATATAGATTTCCCAGGTTAACAGAAGAGGATATAAATTATTTAAATAGCCTCGTATTAGAAAAAGAAATAGAACAAGCTATTAACCAACTCCCTAAGAAAAAATCTCCAGGTCCAGATGGTTTTACATGTGAATTCTACCAAACATTCAAAGAACAATTAATTCCAATACCATACAAACTATTTGAAAAAATAGGGACAGAAGGTATACTGCCAAATTCCTTCTATGACACCGATATGGTGCTGATAGCTAAACCAGGTAGGGTAAAAACAGACAAAGAAAACTATAGACCAATTTCCCTAATGAATATTGATGCAAAAATTTTAAATAACATGTTAGCAATGAGATTACAGAAAGTCAACCCCAGGATAGTACACTATGACCAAGTAGGATTTATACCAGGGATGCAGGGCTGGTTCAATATTAGGAAAACTATCAGCATAATTAATTATATTAATAACCAAATTAACAAAAACCATATGATTATCTCAATAGATGCAGAAAAAGCCTTTGATAAAATCCAACACCCTGTCCTATATAAAAACACTAGAGAGTATAGGAATAAATGGGCTTTTCCTTTAAATGATCAGTAGCATCTATTTAAAACCATCAGCAAGCATCATATGTAATGGAGACAAACTAAAACCATTAAGATCAGGAGTGAAACAAGGCTGCCCACTGTCACCATTACTATTTAATATTGTATTAGAATGTTAGCTTTAGCAATAAGAGAAGAAAAAGAAAAGGAATCAGAGTAGGTAATGAAGAAACCAAATTATCACTCTTTGCAGATGACATGATGGTATACTTAGAGGACCCTAGAGACTCAACTAAAAAACTACTAGAAACAATTCACAACTTTAGCAAAGTGGCAGGATTCAAAATTAATCCATATAAATCATCAGCATTTTTATATATTACCAACAAAGTTCAGCAGCAAGAGATACAAAAATAAATTCCATTTCAAATAACAGATTATAGGATAAAATATTTGGGAATCTATCTGCCAAGGAAAAATCAGAAACTATATGAACTAAATTACAAAACACTTTCCACACAAATAAAATCAGACCTAATCAATTGGAAAAACATTAAGTGCTCATGGGTAGGCAGAGCAAACATAATAAAAATGACAATACTACCCAAACTAATCTACTTATTTAGTGCCATACCAATCAAACTCCCAAGAAATTATTTTACAGATCTAGAAAAAATAGTAGCAAAGTTCATTTGGAAGAACAAAAAGTCAAGGATTTCAAGGGGATTAATGAAAAAAAAAAAAGCAGATGAAGGTGGCCTTGCTGTACCAGATCTAAAACTATATTATAAAGCAGCGGTCATCAAAACCGTTTGGTACTGGCTAAGGAATAGAGCAGTCGATCAGTGTTACAGGATAGGTTATCAGGACAATCTAGGCAATAACCTTAACAATTTAGTGTTTGATAAACCCAAAGACCCCAGCTTTTGGGATAAGTACTCACTATTCGGCAAAAACTGCTGGGAAAATTGGAAACTAGTGTGGAAGAAATTAGGGCTTGACCCATACCTAACACCACATACCAAGATAAGATCTAAATCGGTTCATGATCTAGATATAAAGAGTGATTTTGTAAACAAGTTAGAGGAATGTAATATAGTTTACCTCTCAGACCTGTGGAGATGGAATAAATTTATGTCCAAAGAAGATCTGGAACTCCTAATTGAACACCAGATGGATAATTTTGATTATATTAAGTTTAAAAGTTTCTGTACAAATAAAACTAATGCAGACAAGATTAGGAGGGAAGCATCAAGTTGGGAAATCATCTTTATATTTAATGGTTCTGATAAAGGCCTCATTTCTAAAATATATAGAGAATTGTCTCATATATATAAGAATTCAAGCCACTCTTCAATAGATAAGTGGTCAAGGGATATGAACAGACAATTTTCAGATGATGAAATTAAAACCATCTCTAGTCATATGAAAAGTTGCTCCAAATCACTACTGATCAGAGAAATGCAAATTAAGACAACTCTGAGGTACCACTACACACCTGTCAGATTGGCTAAAATGACAAGATAACAATGAATGTTGGAGGGGATGTGGGAAAACTGGGACACTAATACATTGTTGGTGGAACTGTGAATGGATCCAACCATTCTGGAGAGCAATTTGGAGCTATGCTCAAAAAGCTATCAAACTGTGCATACCCTTTGACCCAGCAGTGTTTCTACTGGGCCTATATCCCAAAGAGATCTTAGAAGAGGGAAAGGGCCCCACATGTGCAAGAATGTTTGTGGCAGCCCTTTTTGTAGTGGCTAGAAACTGGAAACTGAAGGGATGCCCACCAATTGGAGAGTGGCTGAATAAGTTATGGTATATGAATGTTATGGAATATTATTGCTCTGTAAGAAACGACCAGCAGGATGATTTCAGAGAGGCCTGGAGAGACTTGCATGAACTGATGCTGAGTGAAATGAGCAGAACCAGGAGATAATACACAGCAACAACAGTATTACATAATGATAAATTCTGATGGACATGGCTCTCTGCAACAAAGAATTGTCTCAAACCAGTTCCAATTGTTCACTGAAGAAAACCATATACACCCAGAGAGAGGGATATGAAATATGGACCACAACAACTCATTTTCATGCTCTCTATTGAGGTTTGCTTGCATTGTGTTTCCTTTCTCTGATTTTCTTTTTTTTTCTTGTAGATAGGGTTTTCTTCCATAACTTGTCAAGTATTTCAACATTATTAACATGTAGTGGACCTCCTGCCATTTAGGGAAGGGGAGGGGACTGGGGGTAAAATTTGTAATGGAAAGCTTTGTAAAGATCAGTGCTGGGGAACTACCCATACATATGTTATACAAATAAAAAGCTTTAATTTAAAAAAATGAATTCAAGAATCAGTCAAACAAAAACAAAATAATGAAAAAAAATAGAAGAAAATATGAAATATCTCCTAGGAAAAATAACTGACCTGGAAAATCAATCTAGGAGAGACAATTTAAGGATTGTTTGACTTCCTGAAAGCCATGATGAAAAAAAGAACCTGGACACCATCTTCCAGGAAATCATAAAATAAAACTGCCCTGATGTTTTAGAATCAGAAGGTTAAATAGCCATTGAAAGAATTCACCAATCACCTCCTGAAAGAGACCTTAAAATCAAATTTCCAAGGAATATCATGTCTAAATTTCAGAACTATTGCACCAAGGAAAAGATATTGCAAGCAGCTAGAAAGAAACAATTCAAATATGGAAGAGCCACAATTAGGATCACCCAGGATCTATCAGCTTTCACCTTAAAGGATCGAAGGGCCTGGAATCTGATATTCTGAAAGGCAAAGGAACTTGGATTACAGCCAAGAATAAGCTATCCAGCTAAAATGAGCATTATCTTTCAGGGAAGAAGATGGACATTTAATGATATAGATGAATTTCACCTATTTCTAATGAAAAGACCAGATCTGAACAAAAAATTTGACCTCCAAACACAGAATTCAAAAGAAGCATAAAAAGGTAAAAAGAAAAGAATTCCTGAGAATTATATTTCTATTATGCATATACTCAGAGAATGCAGATATAATTTGATTTTATTTTGATTATATGAAAAAGAAACTAGAAGGGAAATGGGAATCATACTGGAAAAAGGGGGAAAGGGTGGTAAAAATAAGTGAAATTACATCTCATAACGAGGCAAAGAAAATCTATTATAATTGAGGGAAAGAAGGGAGGGGGGTGAGCATTGTGTGAATCTTACTCTCATCAGATTTGGCTCTAAGAAAGAATATAAGACATATTTGGTTTCACAGAGAAACTTGTCCCACCTTATAGGGAAGTGGGAAGGAGAGGGGGAAAAGAAATGGGAAAGACTAATAGAAGAGAAAACAAAAGAATTAAGGAAAAAGTGTAAAAAAGAGGAAGGGGCTCTAAAGGGGAAGGACTGTTTGAGGGAGGTGGTCATCAAAAGCAAAATGCTGAGGAGGAGGGAAGTGGGAAAGGAAAGAGAAAAACATAACTTTGAGTAAATAAGATGACAGGAAGTACAGAATTCATTATTTTAACTGTGAATGGGAATGGGATGAACTCTCCCATAAAATGGAAGTGGATAGCAGACTGGATTAAAAGTCAGAATCCTACAATATGTTGTTTACAAGAAACACATCTAAAGTACAGTGAAGGTAAAGGGCTGGAGGAGAATCTATTATGCTTCAGGAGAACAAAAAAAAAAAAAAAGCAGGAGTAGCAATCCTGATCTCAGAACAAGTAAAAGCAAAGATAGATCTAATTAAAAGAGATAAGGAAAGAAGCTATTTTACTAAAGTATGCCACAGATAATGAAGCAATATCAATACTAAACATATATGCATCAAGTAGTATAGCATCCAAATTTCTAGAGAAGTGAGGAGAGATACACAAAGAAATAGACAGCAAAACTATACCAGTGTGGGATCTAAACCTTGCTCTCTCAGACTAGATAAATAAAACCACAAAATAATAAGAAATAAGTTAAGGAGATAAACAAAATGTTAGAAAAATTAGGTATGATAGCTCTCTGGAGAAAATTCAATGGAGACAGAAAGGAATTTACTTTTTCTCAGTGGTTCACGGAACTTATACAAAAATTGACCATGTGTTAGGGAATAAAAACCTCAAAATCAAATGCAGAAAAGCAGAAAGAGTAAATGCATTTTTTTTTCGGATCATGATGCAATAAAAATCACATGCAATATAAGGCAAGGAGAAAATAGACCAAAAATTAATTGGAAATTAAATAATCTAATCCTAAAGTAGGAATGGGTGAAACAGCAAATCATATATACAATCAATAATTTCATCCAGGTAAATGATAATATTGAGACAACATACCAAAATTTTGGGGATACAGCCAAAGTGATAATAAGGGGAAATTTTATCTCTCTAGATGCTTACTTGCATAAAATACAGAAAGAGAAGATCAATGAATTGGACATACATCTGAAAAAGCTAAAAAAAGACCAAATTAAAAATCCTCAAATATCAAATTGGAAATTCTGAAAATAAAAGGGGAGATTAATAAATTTAAAAATAAGAAAACTATTGAATCAATAAATAAAATTAAGAGTTGGTTTTATGAAAAAATAGATAAACCTTTAGTTAGTTTGATTAGAAAAAGGAAAGAAGAAAATCAAATTGTTAGTCTTAAAAATGAAAAAGGAGAACTTTTCACCAATGAAGAGGAAATTAGAGCAATAATTAGGAGTTACTTTGCCCAACTTTATGCCAATAAATGTAATAATCTAAATGAAATGAAGGAATATCTACAAAAATATAGATTGCCCAAGTTAACAGAAGAGGAAATAAATTATTTAAATAGTCCCATTTTAGAAAAAGAAATAGAGCAAGCTCTTAATCAACTCCCTAAGAAAAAATCTCCAGGACCAGATGAATTTACATGTGAATTCTACCAATGTTCAAAGAACAATTAATTCCAATATTATATAAATTATTTGAAAAAAATAGGGAAAGAAGGTGTTCTACCAAATTCCTTCTTTGACACAGATATGGTGCTGATAGCTAAGTCGGGTAGGGTGAAAACAGAGAAAGAAAATTATAAACCAATTTCCCTAATGAATATTGATGCAAAAATCTTAAATAAAATATTAGCTATGAAATTACAGAAAGTCATCCCCAGGATAATACACTACAATCAAGTAGGATTTATACCAGGAATGCAGGGCTGGTTTAATATTGGAAAACTATCAGCATAATCAATTACATTAATAACCAAACTAACAAAAATCATATGCATCTCAATAGATGCAGAAAAAGCATTTGATAAAATCCAACACTCATTCCTATTAAAAACAGTAGAGAATATAGGAATAAGTGGGCTTTTCTTTAAAATGATCAGTAGCATCTATTTAAAACCATCAGCAAGCATCATATGTAATGGGGACAAACTAGAACCATTCCCAATAAGATCAGGAGTGAAACAAGGCTGCCCACTGTCACCATTACTATTTAATATTGTATTAGAAATGTTATCTTTGGCAGTAAGAGAAGAAAAAGAGATTAACGGAATTAGAGTAGGTAATGAGGAAACCAAAATATCACTCTTTGCAGATAATATGATGGTATATTTAGAGAACCTTAGATACTCAACTAAAAAGCTTCTAGAAATAATTCACAACTTTAGCAAAGTTGCAGGATACAAAATAAATCCACATAAATCCTCAGCATTTTTGTATATTACCAACAAAATTCAGCAGCAAGAGATACAAAAAGAAATTCCATTGAAAATAACTGTTGATAATATAAAATATTTGGGAATCTATCTGCCAAGGGAAAGTCAGGAACTATATGAATTAAACTATAAAACACTTTCCACACAAATAAAGTCAGACCTAACTAGTTGGCAAAATATCAAGTGCTCATGAATAAGCTGAGCAAATATAATAAAAATGACAATACTACCCAAATAAATTTACTTATTTAGTGCCATGCCAATCAAACTCCCAAGAAATTATTTTAGAGATCTAGAAAAAATAGTAGCAAAGTTCATTTGGAAGAACAAAAGATCAAGAATTTCAAGGGAATTAATGAAAAAAAGGCAGATGAAGGTGGCCTTGCTGTACCAGATCTAAAACTATATTATAAAGCAGCAGTCATCAAAACCATTTGGTATTGGCTAAGAAATAGAGTAGTCGATCAGTGGCATAGGATAGGATCACAGGAGAAACTAGGCAATAACTATAGCAATCTAGTGTTTGACAAACCCAAAGACCCCAGCTTTTGGGATGAGAACTCACTATTTGACAAAAACTGCTGGAAAAAATGGAAACTAGTATGGAAGAAATTAGGGCTTGACCCACACCTAACACCACATACCAAGATAAGATCTAAATGGGTTCATGATTTAGACATAAAGAGTGAAATTATAACAAATTAGAGGAACATAGGATAGTTTACCTTTCAAATTTGTGGAGAAGGAAGGAATTTGTGTCCAACGAAGAACTGGAACTCATAGTTGAACACCAGATAATCATTAATCAATCAATTTTTGATTGCATTAAGTTAAAAAGTTTTTGTACAAACAAAACTAATGCAGACAAGATTAGGAGGGAAGCAATAAATTGGGAAATCATTTTTACATTTAAAGTTTCTGATAAAGGCCTCATTTCTAAAATATATAGAATTGACTCAAATTTGTAAAAATTCAAGCCATTATCCAATCGATAAATAGTCAAGGGATATGAACAGACAATTTTCAGATGAAGAAATTAAAACTATCTCTACTCATATGAAAATATGTTCCAAATCACTATTGATCAGAGAAATGCAAATTAAGACAGCTCTGAAATACTACCACACATCTGTCAGATTGGCTTAGATGACAGAAGGTTGGAGGGGATGTGGGAAAACTGGAACATTGTTGGTGGAACTGTGAATGGATCCAACTATTCTGGAGAGTAATTTAGAACTATGCTCAAAAATTTATCAAACTATGCATACCCTTTGACCCAGCAGTGTTTTTTACTGGGCTTATATCCCAAAGAGATCTTAAAGGAAGGAAAGGGATCCACATGTACAAGAATGTTGGTGGCAGCCCTTTTTGTAGTGGCTAGAAACTAGAAACTGAATGGATGCCCATCAGTTGGAGAATGGCTGAATAAATTATGGTATATGAATGTTATGGAATATTATTGTTCTGTAAGAATAGGATGATTTCAGAAAGGCTTGGAGAGACTTGTATGAACTGATGCTAAGTGAAATGAGCAGAACCAGGAGATCATTATACATGGCAACAACAAGATTATACAATGATCAATTCTGATGAACATGACTCTCTTCAACAATAAGATGATTCAAACCAGTTCTAATTGTTCAATGATGCAGAAAGTCATATACACCCAGAGAGAGGCTTGAGGGATGTGAGTGTGGACCACAACATAACATTTTCACACTTTCTGTTAATATTTGCTTGCATTTTGTTTTCCTTCTCAGGTTTTTTTCTTTCTAGATTTGATTTTTCTTGTGCAGCAAAATAACTGCATAAATATATACATATATTGGATTTGTCATATATTTTAGCATAGTTAACATGTATTGGACTACCTGCCATCTAGGAGAGGGGGTGGAAGGAAGGAGGGAAAAATTTGGAACAGAAAGTTTTGCAAGGATCAATGTTGAAAATTTACCCAGCCTTTTTTTTTTGAAATAAAAATAAATTGGAAAAAATAGAAAAATTTCATATAAGTTTCATCAAAGTAAATCAATTGCTATAATGAGACTTCCAAGCATACTAAAAATATCCTTAGCATACATTCAACATCTGGCCAAGATGAGATAGCCAAGAGGGATCACCTCTTCAGAATATAAGCTTCTTTATAAAATCTGACAAAGAAGTACAATGTAAAAAATGAACAATGTTACCTCATGAAACAATGAGAATCAGGAAAAGGGAAAATTCTGTTTAAAGAAAGCTTAGCAAAAGACTCAACTAAGAAAATCATTAGAAGTCATTAAAGTATGAATTTGGAAAGATAGATGAAAGATGGAGAAAAAATACACAGTTTTTATAACTTTGCCATTGAGAACAATAGATTTTCCACATTTCAATTTTAGTTGAACAGTTAAGACAAACTTATAAAAGATTTGAATATGTTGAAGAAAGCAAAAACAGGAAAACCACCTCATCTAGAAGCAATATACACAGAGGAAAGGGAATAAGCATTTTCTATAGCACCTACTATGTGCTAAGCATTGTACCAAGGGCTCTTTGCATGTATTATCTCATAAAACTCCTTCAGGGTAGGAGCTGTTATTATCCTCTTCATTTTATAGTAGAGGAAAATAAGGGAAAAAGTTAAATGACTTGCCCAGTGTTACACAGCTAGTAAGTGTCTGAGGACACATTTGAATTCAGGCATTCTTGACTCCAGATCTAGAACTATATTCAAAGTAATGCCACCTGCCTCCATAAAGGAAATTCATGCTATAAATTAAAAAATTTTTAAAGCATTAAAAGAAAGATTCTAATGTATCTAAAATAAAGGAAAATACCAAAAGAATTTTTAAAATCTTGCACCTTATAATTTAATTAATTAACACACACCTATTAGGAACTTAGTGTTATATGTTGGGTAATAATATGTCAGGTTCTGAAGATAGAAAAAGAAAAAAATTAATTTGATCATTTTTTTAGAACACGAAAATGAAAAGTCTATTCATTCAATTGCTGAGGAAAGAATGGCAACATACATTTAAGTAAATACATGCTAAAAACAATAATTCCCCCCCAAAAAAACTAGACTTATGATTTCATTAGCATAGAACAGAAGTATCAGAAATTAAAATATGATTAAGAAATGTTTATCAAAATAAATAAAATTACAATACAATGTAGAGTATGTTAATGAGTAGTTTTTTAAGTTAATATTTGGCCAGAGATCTGTTTCTATGAGTTTGACATGAATGTATGGAGAGCTCTTCAAGAGGGAATCCTGTCCCACTGAAGGTTGTCCCTTTCTTAATGATTTATTGTCTAAGAAAGATTTATTGTCAAAGAGACACATAGATGTTATATGCCTTTCCCACAGTCACACAGTCAGTATGTGTCGGAGGCAGGTCTTTAATGTATCTTCCTGACTCTGAAACCAGCTCTTGACTTATTACATGTGTAGCTTCTCATATAAAATAGCTGAGGGATCAAGAAAAGAGCTCATATAGCTGGTAGTTTTGAATCAAATCTTACAGGAAACTAGATTGTAAGGAGAAGAGGTGAGTAATGAGAGAATACAGAGATCGGTCTTCTGCAAAGACACAAAGATAAGATTCTGTTATGAGATCTTTCTTGATCCCCCAGCCACTAGTATTTCCCTACTCAAAAAGAAAAAAAAAATAGTTGCTCCAAAACCAAATGTTGGAAAGAGTTTAATAAGGTTAGAAAGACAGGTAGAAGTTATGTTGTGGAGAGTCTTTAAATGCCAAATGGAGGTATTTTATTTTGATCCTAAAAGTAATAGGTAGCAATGAGAATTCATTGAATAGGGGAGTGACACGGTCAATTCTGCACTTCAGAAAAGTCAATTTACAGCTATGGAAGATAGATTGGAGAGAATTGAGGTGGATGTGTACTTTTGTATAGTATACTTTTGTAATAGACAAGACAAAATGTGATAAAAGCCTAAATGGGGTAGTGAAAAATGAATAGATAGATGTGGAAGTATGTAGATTAAAACTGATGAAACTGACACTTGGGTGTGGGGTTGGGGGGGAGAGTGAAAAACTGAGGATGATTCCAGAAACTTTTATCACGATAAGGACGGAGGCAGCCTTATCAGAAAAAAGGTTTGGGGAGAAAGATGAGTTTTTCCCCCTATATATACTGAGTTTGAGGTGCTTATTCAAATAATCCAATAAAAAGTTGAAGTGGTCCTGGAGTTCAGGGGAGAGATGACATCTCAATATATTAGATTTGCTTGATTCAAAGAGTTTTCTTCCTTATAATTTTTTCTCTCTTTTTTCCAATTGGTTAACTACCTTTTTGAAAATTTTTTGGATTGTTATTATTTTTTCCCTAATTTTTCCTCAATATCTCTTGATTCTGAATTCTTTTTAAAGTTCTTCTAAGAACTCTTTTTGGGGAGGGTTCATGACCATTTGATGTTATTCTTTGGGGTAGAATAGACTTTTTTTTTAAACCTCACTATCTTCCTCTGAATAGGAACCCAGATCTTCTTTTATACCAAAGTAACTATTATATAATTGAATTCTTTTTTCTTAGCTTACTCATTTTTATTTTTATTTTGTTTATTTCTGTTCTGAAAATGTTTTTGCTTCCTGCAGATCCACACTTACTAGGCATGTGCTCATTCCTGCTTGCCCACAGATACAACCTCAGATCGCTTCTGGTCAGTACTGCTGGATTTGGTGTTCGGAAACAGCAAAGGTGAAAGTTACTGAGGTTGTAAGAGGAAAGTTTGTGAGGTGAAATTTCTTAAGGCCAAGAGTAAGGTGAAAGTTGAGGTGAAATTTCTTGAGTCCTAGTCTGCTTCCTAAAAGTACTGCTTTCACAATGCCTATTATTTGTTAATTCAATAGTGTTAGCTTGAACATTTCTATTTGATTCAGGTCAAACTTCAGCCCTTGCAGGTGCTGTCTTTTTTGAGTTCTTCTTAATCTTTGGACAATTACTATACCTCTTTATTTTTGTTGCTCTAAATTCATTTCATAGTGATTTTATGTCTATTTATGGAGGAAATCTGGAGATTCTAGAAATTTCTGACCTAATTCTCCATCTTCCCAGAATGATGCTTCTTGCTCAGCTCTGACATTTGACTTAGCTTAGTATTCCTCGGCCTCATCAATCATCCACCCCCACCATTTAATCGATAGGATTTGTGGGCTTTTTATCCTTGTAGCTAAACTTTCTTTTATGTATTATTTCTCTTGTTAAAATATGATTTACTTGAGAGCAGAGACTGTCTCACTTTTGTTATTTATGTCTCCATACTCAGCACAGTGCTTGTGCTACATTAAGTACTTAATAAATGCATTTTCAATCATTCACTGAATCAAGAATTATATTAAATTAGATGCCTTTGTTGAATATTTGGAGAATCACTAAAACTAAGAAATGGAAGAAATTTCAGTGGTCATCAAATTTAATATAATTCTGAACAGAATTTTCTCTGTAATAATGTTATATGACAACTGTATAACACTGCCTACATTATTTCATTTCACTTTCATTATACCACCGGAAGGTAGGCACCTTAGATATTAATATTTATGATTTGTAGACAAGAAAACTTCTAAGGCTTAGGGACTTAGTAATTAACTATATTACTGCCAATAAGTGGTCGTTCAATCTCTCTGAATATTTCTAGAAATGTGAAATCCAACACTTTTGGGACCAGTACATTTTGCTTTTGGATAGTTCTAATTTTAGGGAAATGCTTGCTTAAATCTAAATCAATTTTTATGGAGTTTGCACATAGTATTCTTAACTCTGGATGATGGGAGATCCAAGAGAAGAAGTATAATCCCTTTTTGACATGACATCTTTTTTAAAAAATATGTCTTTAAATCTTTTAAGATATATCTTTGTATCTGAATATCTATTTCCCAGATCTTTTTCACATGAACTAGTTGGTTAGCCATATCTCCTCTAATTAGCATTTGTGTTACATACATATAAAATATATTAAAGTCTAGACTTTATATTTTGCCACATTAAACTTGATCTCATTTGAGTTAGCACATTCTAGTCCACTGAAATTTTTTTATTTTGTCATTCAACATATAAGCTATTATTTCTACTTTTGGATCATCTACAAATAGAATAAATATGGCGTTAGTCGGATAACTTTTCTACCTCATTTTAGTCACAGTAATATAATTAATGTCTTGGAATTAGACAACCTCTGACATCTGAAGCTCTAAAATGCCACCTATTTCCCTCCTCTTCTACTTTCTCCTTTTAATTAATCAATCAATAAATAAATATTTATTTATTTATTCATTTAAATAAATAACTATGTGCCAGGGTCTAAAATATGCCTTGGAGATACAAAGTGAAATAATGAATAGTCCTTCCCTATATGAGCTTACATCATATTGAACATATATATCTCTATTTCTATCTATCTATTTATCTGCAGGAAGAAAAGACTATATAAAATAAAATCAAAATAAATATATGGAAATTTTCTTTATTTTTATCATAAACTCTATTGCCTGATTTCATCCTTATTCATCTAGTCTAGCCCACTGACTCCATACTCAGTAATGACTACATGGTTTGCCCTTTGATGTTTTACTAATTTCAGAAAACCCATTTCTCTGCTTTAGTTCTGTTATGCCTGGTTTTAAGACCCACATCCTCCAGGGCTGCTGAACATCAATGGAGTAAAATATTACTTTTTAAAATGAGATTTTATTCACTACAAACCTATGTTATATAATCTCAGCTAGGCCCTCATTGCTATCTGACAATCATTCTGTTTTATGTCAAATGATTCCTTATCTCATTCCCACAGGATCTATCCCATACTTTCTCTTCTCTGTCCTACCCTTGCCGCTTATTTTTGTGTGCACTTAGGACATTGAAACCATGTGACATGAGCTGCTTTAATGCTACTTCCTACATTTGTCAAAACTTTTTCAGCATCATCAATTTTTCTCTGACCAAAAAGAGAAACATCCCTAGACATCTAATCCCCTTTCTTCAAGGACTTTCCTTTAGAACTCATTCCTTCTCTTTCATGAACTTCCAGTTTCTTGCTTTCTTGCTTCTTTCCCATCAGCATATTATATATACATACACATATATATATATTATATGTTTATATATGTCCATATGTATGTATATACACATACACAACTCTCACTAATTTTTATTTTAAACAAAAGCCTTCCCTTGATCCTTCTAGTCTTTCTACCTTTGTATCTTTTCTTTCCTTATCCATTCTAAAATTCTTGGGAAATTACCCATATCTAATGCCTTCATTTGCATACTCTCCTCTATTCCTTTAACCTCTAGCAATTTGTCTTCTTTCTTTTCTCCTATACTAAAACTACCTTTTCAAAATCCACCTGTAATCCTCTTAACAAATAAGTCTAGTGTTCTGTTTTCAGTATATATTTATCTTCTTTGGACACTCATATTATCTTGGGTGTTTTATATTCACCTGTAGTGGGATATTCAATTCTCTGGCTTCAGATAGATCCAGTATTCTAGATTATCCTCTACCTATCCCAAGATAACTATCATACACAGTAATATAAGTGCAATATAAAGGTGGGCTGAAGGAAAACTTGAAGAAAGAGTCATTTGACTCATGCCTTTTTGTATGGAAAAGATTTCAACTGGTTGAGATAAGCAGAGAAGTCATAGGAAACAGAAGCATCACTAATGGTTCAGATGTGAGAGAATGTTGTCATTTTAACAGAAGGCTGCAATATGACCAAAGCATAAGACAAATGGGAAAAAATGATATTAGAAAATGTCAATGATTAGTTCAGAACCTTATATATAAAAAGTATTTGATAAATGTTTCAAATGATGAATTTATCAAATCCATTTTGTTAGCTATCAGGTTTTTATAGTCAGATCTGGAGTGTATTTGAAAAAAAAAGTTAATCTTTTATAGGCATAGAGACAAATAAAATGACCAATTAGCCAACAAAGTCAATTATTGGCAATCTCTCTTATTTTAAATAATTGCCAACCTCATCTATTTTGTCCCCTGGATAGATTTACCTTAATGCCCTGGCTCATCTTTTTTCTAGAATGAGCTTCCTGTCTTTACTTTGACTATTTAATCCTTATTCATTCTTTTTTTTTTTTTTTTTTTTTTTTTTTTTTTTTTTTTTTTTTTTTTTTGCTTTTTGCTGAGGCAATTGGGGTTAAGTGACTTGCCCAGAGTCACACAGCTAGGGAATGTTAAGTGTCTGAGACCAGATTTGAACTCAGGTCTTCCTGACTTCAGGGCTGGTGCTCTAACCACTGCGCCACCTAGCTGCCCCCTTATTCATTTTTTAGAGCAAATATCCGCCACCCTTCCATGAAGACTTGGCTGATTTTCTTCATCAGTGAAAAGTTTCCTCTTCATAGCTGAGATAGGTATTTGCTTTGAAATGCTCTAATGTGCTTATTATTTAATATTGTTACAGTTACATAAAACATTTTATATTTTAACAGTGATTGTTTCATTTCTTAATCAAACTGTCAAGCTCCATGATATAAAGACTGTCTTATCTAAACTTTGAATCTCTACCAGCAGCAAGTATCATGATCAACATACATTAGTAGATGTTTCACAATAAAGCAACATTTATTGAATGAATATTGTGTATAAGTATTGAATGAATTAGTGTTGTATTAGAGTATTGGATAAATGAATGGAGTATTTTATGGCACAGAGATAAGGACTGGGTTGAAGGAACACATCATCATCATCATCACTACTGCTGCTGCTATTATTACTACTACTTCTACAAACTACTATTTGTACAACAACAACAACTACTACTACTACTATTAAAAAAATTTCTACAGGCAGCTAACTATACTAACATTTATATCTTTACCAGAAAAATATCATCAGAAACTTTGTTTGTATTATATCTTGCTGAACTCCAGGTAAGTTATTTCTACAAAATTTTCCTTATTTGCTCATTTTGATACAAACTGTTTTTGATGAATTCTTAGTGATCTTTCTTCCTTTTCTAAATGCTCACAAACTGTCCCTTCTTAAACTTTGCAAGGGATCAAAGTTCATAAAACTCAAGGTATAGAAGAAAGACTAATTATATCCTCTCTTTTTTTTTAACCTCTGGCCAGTAATCCTAAAGCTCCCCTCTTTTCTCCCCAACTCTTCATTCTGAGAGTGACTTTACCAGAACAACTACAAATTCAATTAGTAATCTGAAGTAGTTCACTTAGTCCTGATCTGAATTCATTGTAGGAAGCAAGACACTCTTTTATTATCTCTTCACCTATTGTTGACTCTCTGTACATCAATAATGTTTACCCATGCCAGTCCAAAGATTATTCCCCTTGGTAGAGGAAAAAAGAAGTAAAATAAGAGGTGCATAGCTCTACCTACTCTTTATTGCTTCATACCATCATTCTAACCACTTCAATTAGTAGCTCCAGCTATATTTGATCTTCTTTACCTAAATAAATACAGCTTAATTTTTAATCCTTTACTTTAATTTTCAGTCCGTTAGCTTTAGTATTCTTCTAATCTCAAATCTTTCTCAACTTGCAATCCTAGCACTATTCTTCCAGGATCATGACTTGCTTTTCTAATCACTCTCAACTTTTTGCTCTTGATTCCATACATACTCTGTGAAAAATCTGCAACTAGTCAGTAAATTTCTTGTGTGTATACTGCTCTCTTCTCTCCTTTTTTTCTCATCAGAATAACCCAGTTAGTTATGTCATTAGGCTTATATGTTTGAAATAATCCAACTCCTTTTTGAATTGTAAGTTACTTAACTTTCTCAAGCCTTACTTCCTCATATATAAAATGAGGGATTTGAATGAGATTGAAGATTCTTCCAATTTTGAGATACAGGATCCTAGGATATAGCCTCCTCTTTCCATTTTCTCTTATAACTGTTATAGGGTTGAGGAAAATGAAATTCTTTCACTGCATCAGAGAAGAATCTTTAGATACTTTCAAACACAATGGCCTGGGGAAAGTAACCACCAATATGTTATTCTCCCTTCCTATTTCTCTCCTTGATTAAATTGTTTTTTTCTTTGTCTCTAGGGAGATAGAGCTGCCCTTCCTATCTCTGATTCATACTTGACTAGAAACAAGGCCCTTAACTCCCAGTGCTCTAGGCAATTATTCAGAACAGACTAAATTTGAGTTCTCTTCTGGGGGAGAGGAAATGTCTTCACATAGGATTTCCTTATACCAATAAAAATTCCAAATCTAGTTCTTATCTCTCTCCTTCTCTAGGTAATGTTTTCAAATTATACTAAAGAGAACAATGAATTTGTGCAACAATTTGCATAGAGAAAAATCACTCAGCTCCTGAAACTGCATTTCAACTATCCTTAGCTTTGGGGATTATTAGATAAGTGAGAATAATACTTCTAAGAATGGCAAAGATCATTTCTCCTCTCCCTCTAAATATTATCTAATTCTCTGGACCTTTCATCTCTCAGAAAATAGTCCTAAATTCTGCCCCTGCTACAGCTCCAGTACACTTCAGGTTTGAACACTTGTTCAACAATTCTTGGGCCTTTGAACTATAGCTTTTAAATGTGGCTGTTGAATTAATGAATAATTTTGTCAGGTGATAGAACACAGGAAGGGGCTATCAGTCACAGATTCTTTTGGTTCCATGCTCATTTTAATATTACTGGATATTTATTAGCTCAAGATAAAAGCCCTGGCTCTCCCCTATACCTTTCAACTGAAGTTGAAATACTGCTAAGCAGTTAAAC
Organism: Myrmecobius fasciatus; assembly: GCA_023553655.1. NCBI lineage: Eukaryota > Metazoa > Chordata > Mammalia > Dasyuromorphia > Myrmecobiidae > Myrmecobius > Myrmecobius fasciatus. The sequence continues at coordinate 472,784 of JAJPUD010000130.1, forward strand.
ACACACACACACACACCAAAAACAACCACCAACTTCAAAATAATGAATAGAGAAATTCTTATGAATTTCTGGTGAGTCAAATTACTCTCCCAGGTATGAAATACTCATTACAAATTTGGTCGAAGGTGTGTAAGGACTCACTAAAAGGTATAATGATGAAGCTCATAAAATATCAGTGACTACCACACCTCTGAATTAAAGGAAAGATTGGCTGAAAGGCAAATTGGGTAAAATCCACTAGCATTTAGCATTATGTATTCAGATCAACCTTTTCTTAAAGCCAAAAGATGCTATTTTTTCACCACTGCTCTTACACAATTACTCCTTAAAACTGAAGAACAGGTCTCTTAAGAAAAGGATAAGAGACAAAGAGCCTCTTGTTGAATACATTGTTCAATAATAAGATAATAAAATGTTTGAATGCCAGTGTCATTGAAGGCTGATAATAACATATCTTGCACTTCTATTTTTTTTTTTTATACAGGCCAGATAAATTAAATTAAACGAGCTCTTCTTTGCTCAACAGCTTAAGAAACATTGTTAATAATAGCCCCCAAATCGCCTTCAATAGAATGACTAGACTCAAGGGCAGATGGGAATGAAGCTCTTCTTTTGGAAAAAGGGTGTTCATGCTGCGTAGAGCAAAATAATGGTGGAAATAAAAGGGGGGGAAGCTATTCATGTTGGAAGCCATATGAAGAATGCAGAGAAAAACAGAACAGTAAAGAGTGCATAAATTGGGGAAAGGGGTCCACTGACAATATAGCATCCCTCTGAGATATCTGGTATATGAGTGAAGATACCTTTGGAGTTCCAAGGTCTGTATCATCCATAATTTTAAAATGAGCGAGAGAGCAATTAAGTCAAGCCTGGCCAAGACTACAAGTTAACAAACTATGTTTAAAAACATCTTTACTTCTCGTTGGTAAACACCGTGTCAACTAATATATATTGAGAAAATTAGTGTTTTCATGCAATGTTTTATGGTACATTACCTAAACTCAATGAGAAACTCACACTCTGTGTTCCATTGCTAACAGTGGATCACAATGTTTCACTACCAACTATGGGTGTCACAGCAATAATTTGACAGGCAATAAAAAGAGAATAAGCTCCTTGGTGCAATTTTTATAGTCTATTCTCCACAGTCTCAGTCATTGAAGTGGAAGAAATGAAGATGTACAGTTTAACCAGTATGTTTACATGCATCTAACTAGATATTTTTCTTTAAAGACTAATTGAATTATACATATAAAATACTTAAGTTTCTGGATTAATAGTCTGAAGGTGTTTTCAAATATACAATGGCATTATTTTCATTAATATTAAAAAATATAACCACTATCTAAATGTCTCTAAAGAATAGCCTAACAACAGAAAATATCCAGGTTGCTTTCTATCAATTAAATTTCTATGATTATTGGTAGAAGGCACAATTTAGCTAGGGTTCATTAGGTATATAAAAGCAGATACTTGATTTAAAAACAAAAATTCTCATCTCAGAATATACTCATCTTAATATATGTTCTAAGAAAGGAAAATGATTTGGTCAATGATCCTTCTGGATGCCTGTGTGCATTAAGGTGTGTGGTGATTATACATAGCAATGAACAGACTTGATTTAAGGGTAGACATATAATAACCTTGATTCTTAAATACTACTTGATTTACAAATGGAGAAATTGCTGACATGGTAATCAGGAGAGATGGGTTCTAGTCTAATTTGTTGCAGATGAACTAGGATACTTTTGGTAAATCATTACATTCTCTACCATAATTTCACTGATAGAACAAAAGAATTGGCAAATAATTCCCCTAATCATCTTCCTGCCTTCCTTTTTCTTAATCAATAGAAAGGTAATATAGATGAATACATGTGAAGGCATTTGGAAAATTCTTTGTATAAAAAAGACAATTAAAAAGAAAAGCTTACTTTGCTTTGATTTATTGATTATCCTATGGGTTTGTTCTCAGGCCTGAATGTTTTCTTGCTTTTAGAATAGGAGTTCCCAAACTTTTTGAATATGTATTAGGGATCACTCTGGCAGTTGGATAGATATGTGCCTACATCCGTAATTGAAGAAAATGCTAAATTTTAGTTGAGGTTAGTAAAAATAAAGATGTGTGTTTTTTTTTCTATTGAAATCCATAAAATCCAGATTAAAAGTCTCTATTTTAGAGTTACTCCTCCCAATCTCTCCAGTTTTCTTCACTCTATTCACAATGTCCACACCCTAGTTCAGACTGACATTAACATTAATTGGTTATTGTATTAACTTTCTCACTTGCCTATCTGCCTCTACTCAGTCTTTTCTTTAAGCCATCCTATATGGCATTGCCACATCAATATTAGAAAAACACAGCATTAGCACCATCTTGCTAAGAAATAAAAACAACTATATATTCTCTGGCATATAATATCCCAATTTCTTTATCTGACATTTAAGATGCTCCCTGATATGAATGCTTTTGGGTGGTGGTGGTAATGCAGTAGATACAGAATCTACTTTGTATATAGGAATCAGGAAATCAGAATCAGAAAAGGAATCAGAAAACACTTGAGTTCCAATTTGATCTAAGACACTTAATAGTTATGTGAACCTGGACAAGCCAATTATCTTTTGTCTACCTCAGTTTCCTCAACTATAAAATGGGGATACTAATTGCATCTACCTTGCAGGATTATGGTAGGAATCAAATGAGAGAATATTTGTTTAAAAAAAAAGGCACTTAACATTTCTTTTCACTTCCCCCACCCTTTATTTCTTAATGATCATTTCTATGTTATGTTCCAGGACAAGTGGTCTTTCAGTTCTTTCCCAAATACACTTGGTAGTGACTTTGCTTGTGCCATTCACTGTGTCAAGAAGGACCTACCCTTATATTTGCCTTTGCAATTCCTATTCTTTAAGCATAAAAGTCATTGCTCCCTATGACCTTTCCAAATCTCCCCAACTAAAATAAATTTTTAATGTGAACTACCCTACCACATTGGGCTACTTGGGTAATGACTGAAAAAAATGCGCTTGTGATAGAATACTATTGTGCTATAAAAAATGATGAGCAGAATGGTTTCATAAACATCTGGGAAGTTTCATATGAACTAATGCAAAGTGAAGTGAGCAGAATCAGGACAACACTATACAATAATTCAATTCAATAATTCAAGACAATCCAAAGCACTTGTGATGGAAAATGCTATCCAATTTCAGAGAGAGATCAGGTATACATAAGTGTAGATGATGTATAAATCTATATCTTTTTTTTTTTTTTTGGCTTGGGCAATTGAGGTTAAGTGTAGTTCTAAATCTTCAGATATATAGATGTACAGAGAGATAAGTATAGATCAAGCCATACTATTTTTAACTTCTTTATTTTTAAAAAATTTGGGTATATGTGTTATCTTCTGCATTATGGCTAATGGAAAAAAAAACTTTGTGACTTCACATACATACTTAAAATCATATTTCTTGCCTTCTCAAAAAGAGTGAAAGAGAAGGGTAGAAATTAGAACTCAAAATTTTATAAAATCAGAAAAAGAAATCAAAGTTATCAATAATCATGTGAAAATGCTATTAAAACACAGAAAACATTTATTAAATAAAATATATATTTTAAAAAAATAAAATTTTAAGTTATCCAAAATGGACATAAATCACAAATTAGGTTAGCATATTTACATGATGCCAAGTTAAGCTGTTAGAAAGAAACACAACAATACTTGAATATAGAAAAATTTGCAGGTAGGTGTGCAAGGCACAGTTGAGGTGAGAAGCAATTGATTGGAATGATACCTCTGTTGAATAATGGAGATGAAAGTAAAAAAAAAAACTCTATGTAAATATAGAGTGGCATTATTTCTACTTCCCTTTATAGAGTTTGTGTGTGTGTGTGTGTGTGTGTGTGTGTGTGTGTGTGTGTGTGTGTAGGTGAAAACACTTTGACAGTTGGAGAGAATTAGGGAAAGCTTAATACAAAATGATTAACAAGCAACCCAAACAAGCAAAAACATCCAAGAGAAAAAAAAAACAGATAAAATATAAAAGATCTGTTAAATTTTTTCTAGTAAATTCTACTTTTATTCAAAGGCATTGATTGGACTCATTTACAAATCAATCTCAAAGTTGCTGCTAGAAGAATTGTAAATCACACTAAAGAAAGATGGTAAAACCAATGGTAAAACAATAAGACTTGAGATTTGTGGAAATGAATTACTGTCTACCATCCCCATCTTTTTCATTGTGAGGTTGATTTCTTGGACTCAAATATTTTTTAAAAATTGTACTTGAAAAATTTCAACCCAGAGGTACGAAATTAGGATTAGAAGTAGACAGAAAGGTGACACTGAACTCTGGAAATTGTGGATTTAAGTCTCTCCCCTGGTACAAAATAGGTGTATGTACCTGGGCAAATTGTTTGCTGTATTAATCTTCTCAGCATATTTCTAAGAATATAAATTGCAGCAGTATCAATCTCCAGTGGTAGAAGGTGTTTATTCATTTATGAGTTCCATATTTTGATGATATCATGAGTCCAGAATTTAACAAACCAGAAATTATAGATTACTCAGGAAAGAATTCTATATTTAGTTAAAACTTCTAGGAAAACTGGAAAGCAGTATGCTAGAAATTAGACTTAGACAAACATCTTAAACTGTATTTTATAATACATTCTAAATGGATATGTTAAAGACTAAATAAGCAGACAATATTTATTGTTGTCTTAAAGAAGAGATAGCCAAGAATTTCAACTAAGCAAAGAATTGGAGGCAAGAAAGTGCCCAGCAAACAGCATATGGGAGTAATTACAAATTAAGCTAAAGGGTAATAAAGAATCTGAATCTGTATGAGCAATATTTAGAGAAATGATGGTTTTTAGTTGAGTAATGTCCAGTGAAGGTTAGAAGACCACTGGAGAATAGGGTAGTGGATCTCAGCAATATGATATCAACAGAAGGCATCTGTAACCTTGCAATGTTTTGACCACATATGTTCTTTGAATGTATGAGCCTCCAAGTGTGTATCCTATGTAAATGTTTTTTACCACTAATGTGGTAAACTGTGTCCACTGGTCTAACCAGTCTGGAAAGCAGTTTGGAACTATGTTCAAAAATCTTTTAAACTGTTCTTACCTATTGACCCATAAATACCATTATAATACTAGATTTATGTTCCAAAGAGATCAAGAAAGAGGAAAAGGACCCATGTATACCAAAATATTTATAGAAACTTTTTTTTGTGGTGGCCAAGAATTGGAAATCAAAGGTCTACCCATCAACTGGAGGATGGCTCAACAAGTTATCTTACATGAATGTGATGAATGTTATATGAAGATAATTTGTTATAAGAAATAATGTAAGAAATGGTTTCAGAAGATCTTGGGAAGTCTTATATAAACTGATATAAAGAAGAACAATTTTACAACAACAATAATGTAAAGACAATCAATTCTGAAAGATGTAAGAATCTGATCAATGCAATGACCAACTACAGATTCAAAGGACTCATGATAAAACATTCTATCCACCTTCAGTTGCACAAATGATGGACTCAGAATACAGATGGAAACAATTTTTTTCTTCTTTCCTCCCTCTCTCCCTTCTTTTTTAAATTCATTCATTTCTTATTTCTTTCCCCATCTGTTTTTCTTTCCTTTCTTCCTTAGATAATGCAGGAATACATTTACATGACTATATATATTTGTAAAGAACTTTTTTTTTCTTCTTAATATCTCAGTGGGTAAAGGAAAGAGAGGGGAAAGGGAGAAAATTTGGAACTGAAAACAAAATTAAATTGAATTAAAAGAAAACCACTTTATTGTGTATTTATGGAAGGGATAGGCCCCAGGTTTAAGAAGAAAATGCTTTGTAAATATATTTCTTAAAAAGCCACTTCATTAAATGACAGTGTTCTACATGACCACTCTTTACCAATATATATTGATAGGCTAATGACCTATGGTTTTAGGATATATGAACTCTTAGAATACTTTGAACTTGGATTGCCATTCCAGGGAAGCTATCCAGAAAATTGATAGAGAGGATTAAAAAAAAGAGATTATTTCAGGATTGTGTTTCATTTGAGTAGAGATGATAATAAAACTCACAGAGTAGATCAGCTCACCAAATGAGAAAAGATAGAGGAAGAATAGAAAAGGACCCAGTAGAGAGTGTTGAGGGATTCTCAAAGGAACAAGGACAGATGATATTTTAGCAATAGATATGGAGCTCATTAGCTAAAAACAATCATACATGGGGAAATTGAGGTTTTTGTTTTGGTTTGGTTTTCCTAAATGGAATAGGAGCTCCTTGAATACAGTATAAATTTCAGATTTTTTTTGTTCTTATATTCTTAGCACCTTGCATAATTTCTGAGTTGATTTTAATGGCAATGTTACTGTTTGGTGATAATGAGGCAGTAAAAGTAGGGTATACAGGTAGCTCATGGGAGTCATGATGATTGGTGAATTGGAATTCAAAGCAAATGAATGGATAATAATATGAACAACGTTTTCAAGCATAAACTGCAGAGCAAGAATCTAAACTCCTTGATAAAATGATCTAGAAGGATGGTAGATGGTTTTTTTTTTAAATAAAACTTTTTATTTGCAAAACATATGTATGGGTAATTCCTAAACATTAACCCTTACAAAGCTTTCTGTTACAAATTTCCCCCCCCTACTCCCCACCCCTCCCCTAGATGGAAGGATATCCACTACATGATAATTATGTTAGAATACTTAAGAAATCGAATATATGTATAGTTATTGCCACACATCATTTTTTTGTGCTGGAGAAATCGTATCTACAAGAAATAATAATCCGATAAAGGAAATACAATGCAAGCAAACCTCAATAGAGAACATGAAAATGTTATGTTGTGGTCCACATTTCACATCCCTCTCTCTAGGTGTATATGGCTTTCTTCACTGAACAATTGGAATTGGTTTGAAGCATTTCATTGTTGAAGAGAGTCATGTCCCTTAGAACTGATCCTCATATAGTATTGTTGTTGCCATGTATAATGATCTCCTGGTTCTGCTCATTTCACTCAGCATCAGTTCATGCAAGTCTCTCCAGGCCTCTCTGAAATCGTCCTGCTGGTCGTTTCTCACAGAGCAACAATATTCCATAACATCCATATACCATAATTTATTCAGCCACTCTCCAATTGATGGGCATCCATTCAGTTTCCAGTTTCTAGCCACTACAAAAAGAGCTGCCACAATCATTCTTGCACATGTGGGTCCCTTTCCTTCTTTTATGATTTATTTGGGATATAAGCCCAATAGAAACACTGCTGGGTCAAAGGGTATGCATAGTTTGATAACTTTTTGAGCATAGCTCCAAATTGCTCTCCAGAATGGTTGGATCCGTTCACAGCTCCACCAACAATGCATCAGTGTCCCAGTCTTCCCACATCCCCTCCAACATTCATCTTTATCTTTTCCTGTCATTTTAGCCAATCTGACAGGTGTGTAATGGTACCTCAGAGTTGTCTTAATTTGCATTTCTCTGATCAATAGCGATTTGGAGCACCTTTTCATATGATTATAAATAGTTTTAATTTCATCATCTGAAAATTGTTCATATCCTTTGACCATTTATCAATTGGAGAATGGCTTGAATTCTTATGAGACAATTCTCTACATATCTTAGAGATGAGACCTTTATCAGAACCCTTAAATGTAAAGATGATTTCCCAATTTGATGCTTTTGATCTTGTCTGCATTAGTTTTGTTTGTACAGAAACTTTTTAACTTAATATAATCAAAATTATCTATCTGGTGTTCAATTAAGAGTTCCAGATCTTCTTTGGACATAAATTTTATTCCAAGGGGTGGAAGATGTTAGCAATAAGGATGGAGACAGACTGATATGAAGGAATAGAATGAACTTAAAGAAAAGTAGTGGCTGAATTCGAGTTGTAGGGAGAAGGTCTGGAGGCAGTAGTGAGAACAAAGGAGTATACTTCTTTCCATAGATATGCTGGTAATTACTAACAACTAGTCTCTAGGAGAAAAATGTGTTCACATCATATAGTTTTAAGCCTATCTAAATTATTAACATGCCTCAGTCAGTCACTTTTCTAAGCATAATCAATATCAACAAAACAAGACCCTGATTTGTAATATTTGAAAATTTCTTCAGTTTAAATGTTCATAGTGAAAATTTAACAGTCAGTTCAACTATTCAATTGACTACATTGTACCACTACTCCTTTCTCTTCCCAGCTTGGGACTTTAGAGAACACATGACACAAAGCAAGCAGAATGGGGGAAAATAGTCAAGGATATGGCATTATCCAAAAAAAAAGAGGCAGTTTTATAGAAGCACAAAGAAATGGGAATATAGCTGAACTGTTCTGGGTAAAGGGATCCTTACCACCAGCAATTCTCTTTAATGGTCAAATGGGGCTGCAGACCACATGAAAGGTCTGTAGCATACCCAAGTGCTGCCAAAACCAGAGTAAAATATAACTGTGAAATATTTAAGTAAAAGTAAAAGTAGGGGGCAGCTAGGTGGTGCAGTGGATAGAGCACCAGCCCTGAAGTCAGGAGGACCTGAGTTCAAATCTGGTCTCAGACACTTAACATTCCCTAGCTGTGTGAACCTGGGCAAGTCATTTAACCTCAATTGCCTCAGCAAAAAGAAAAAAAAGTAAAAGTAAGTAAAAGCACAATAAAACATGGATAATGTTAATATGTGGTTTTCTAAGTCAATATGTGGCTTGCAATGATCCTTATGTATAGCTTAGTGGCCACTATTTCTATTTGAGTTTCATACCAGTGATTTTACATCAGTTAGACCACAGATTTAGTCTTTTAAAAATACAAGAGAAAGATATAGAATGAAGCTCTATTGTTTGTTAGTGACAGAACAGGGGAACCAAAATGAATCATGGAGAACATAGGGCAAAAGCTCTAGAAAAGAATAGAACTAAGGTGGATAGGAATGAAAAGACCAAGAGAAGTGACAGGAAAGAGCTTTTCAACTGGAGAGACTTGGGAGGAGCAGGATTAGGGGAACTGACATTTTGAGTTTACCAGGCCAGAGGAGGAAACACCAGTTCATCAGGGCAGGGGATAGATAGATGTCTATGATAATGGAAGACCATGCACAAGAGGCTACTATAAGTGCATTACTGGAGCATCCTTTTTCTTCCTCTTTCCCTGTTCACAATCCTCTAGACTAGAGTATTTCTAAGGTTCCCTCTAGTACTAACAGTTTATGAATCTGTGAATCCTTGACATTTCTAAGCCTGATTCACTTGTGTGGGAAATTCAGTGGGCTGAAAGGAATTGTGTGAATCTTGAGAGTTTTCAGTAGGGGGCCTTGGGGAATTTGGCCCTGTGCCTGGATACACACACAGCTACCCACTGATCACATGTGTACCCAGGGGAAATACTGTGCTTCAATCACATTTCTTCAAGTGGGAAATAGAATGTACTCTGCTCCTAGCCTAGGGTACAGGTTTCCTCTATCGAGTCCTGAAGAGTGAAGTCATTCCCATTAAGATTTGCCTAAGGCTACTGCAAAAGTGGGCATTCAAACCTCCTTCCCCCCAAGTATACCATCACCCTTCCCCCTCACCATGCCCATGCAGCTCACAGCTGGCACAGCCTCGACAAGCTAGCCAAACAGTGTTTGTGAGCAGCTGATATGAATCAGTGTTTCTTTAGCATGGATCTAAGCTGGGCAGATCTGAGAGAAGGCATTTGTCCTGAGGCAGGGTATTATCTAATAATCACATTCTATCAATCAACATAGTTTCTTCTAAATGCATTTTGAGTATCTCTTTCTTCCCAAAGTGACCCTTCACAGAGTATTGAATAGGGGCAAACAAGGAAGATGTTAGAAGGAAAGATGGTCTCCTGAAATTGACTTGAATTTTAGCCAAAGAGAAAAAGACCCTGTAAAACCAAGATTTAAAAGACATACCAATATCTCTAACTTGCTGAATCTTTGATATATTTCTGATGCGGCTGAGTCCATTCCTTTGAAAAGGGAAGTTTAAAAAAAAAGAAAGAAAAACCACATTTCTTAGCAAAGAAATCTAATTTTGCTTGTTGAGAATATCCTCTGTGGTAAAGGATTTAAAAAAAAATAAATAATCTATGATTAGCATGGCATGCTGAATAAATACATGAAATGAATAGTTGGATATTGACAGGCTCACTGAAGGTTAGTAAATTAATAGAAGAGCACATGAAATGAACACTCAGAGGTTGATGTGTGTGGAGGAGACCCATAAATGAACACTTTGAAACAGAGCCTGGATTCACAGACCAGTTGCACATTAGAGGCAGGAGTACTTTAAAAGGATCAGCAGAGAGCAAAGGAACAGTCAGAACCACAGCATGACATGCAAGAGATAAGCTTCCTTGAAAAGGAAAGAGCTGCCTGAACCATTAGCACTCAGGGAGCTCTTGAAAAGAACTGGACTGGGGGTGTAGAACTGGTAGTGAAGGCTACACAGCAATGTTCTCCCCTGGTGCAGTCTCCACCCCCCCACCCCCAAGAAATAACTGTTTAGAAGACAACAAATGAATGAAATGAAAAGGCCAGGTGGTCTCAGGTGGGAAGGTAGATATGAGAAGTATATGGAAATGAGAGGTGTATTTTCATGAGGAAGCTGTGATTTTTTACAGTCTATTGGAGAGTAAGGGCTAGAAGTCCTTGAGATCATATGTTTGAATCAGCTTATTTTCTGGCTCTTGGAAAGATGCACTGAGTCACTTGTTCTGGTTGTTCTTTGTTAGCAATGCTTATATAGTCAGAGGTAATGTGATAAAATGGAAACAATGCTGGCTTTGGAGTCTGAAGGTCTGAGTGCACATCTGACCTCTGTCATAATTATGTGACCTTGGACATGACACTGAACATTTATTTGTCCTTAGGTTTCTCACCCGTAAAATGACTGGGTTAAACTAGATGAAATGACTATAAGATATCATGCAATTTTATAATTCTATGTCATAATCTAGGCTTGGTTAAACCAATTAGTATGAGATCTAACTGATCTATAGGCTTTATTTTACACATAATGAACTGTGATATTTTCTTCTCATTGAGTTTGACAAAAAATGCATCTAACTGCTGTGCAACTCTGTGGGTGCTACTATCTAAAGACTGTAAAAAGGGAAATCGAGGGGGGGGGAAGAAATTATTGAAAGGCAGAGACTATAGCTATGTAGTCTTGAAGAAAAAAGGGGAATATAGCCTTTTTCTCCTTAAAGTTGGACAGTTACAAAATCACCTTTAATCTAGATGGAAAAAGTAGAGGTGATTCTGTATTTTCTTTGTTGATGCTGATTAGTCTTTTTCAGTCATGTTCAATTCTCCATGACTCCCTTTGGGGGTTTTCTTGGTTAAGAGGTTTGTCATTTTCTTCTCTAGCTCATTGTATAGAGAGAGAAAAGAGAAAAAAAAAACAGGAAGCAACTTGATTAAGGTCACATTGCTCATAAGTATCCAAGGCTAGATTTTAATTCAGGAAGATGAATCTTTTTGACTTTAGACCTGGAACTCTTCCATTGTGCCATTTAGCTGCCCCTTGAAATACCTAGGAGAGCTTAGATTGGAAAAGTTTAAAATATTTAATGATATGAGACTGTAGCTCAGGAGTTGAATTAGGACTTAACATGTATATTAAGTATACATTTGTAGATCTGAGATAATAACTGAATTCATGGGAACTGCTAATATTACCAAATGACATAGCCTAGATCTAAAAGAAATCACCTTTAATCTAGATAGAAAAAGTAGAGGTGATTCTGTATTTTCTTTGTTGATGCTGATTAGTCTTTTTCAGTCATGTTCAATTCTCCATGACTCCCTTTGGGGGTTTTCTTGGTTAAGAGGTTTGTCATTTTCTTCTCCAGCTCATTGTATAGAGAGAGAAAAGAGAAAAAAAAAAAAAAACAGGAAACAACTTGATTAAGGTCACATGGAGGCACTGGATATAGATTATTCTCTTTCTTTTTTAAATATTTTTTTAATTAAATAATAGCTTTTCATTTTCAAAATATATGTAAAAATAGTTTTCAACCTTTTTCCTTGCAAAACCTTTTGTTACATATTTTTCTCCCTCCTTCCTCACCTCCCTGCTCCCATAGACAGCAAATAATACAATATATGTTAAACATATACAATGCTTCTATTCATCCAAATTTATCATGTTGCACAAGAAAAATCAAATCAAAAAGAAAAAAATAAGAAAGAAAAAGAAAGAAAGAAAGCAAATAGCAATAAAAATGATGAAAATACTATCTTGTGATCCACACTCAGTCTTTACAGTCCTCTCTCTGGGTACAGATGGCTCTCTCCAACACAAATCTACTGGAATTGGTCTGGGTTACCTCATTGTTGGAAAGAGCCACATTCATCAGAATTGTAGATTATTTTCTTAAAAAGTTCAACCATTTAATTTTAATTTGAATGAATCCAAGGACTTGCAAAATACAGTGACTTGTCCAAGATCACACAACTATGGTCTATGCTTTTCAATAATTTCTTTTTTTTCCTCTTAATTTTGCTTTTTTACATTCTTTTTTTTTTTTGTTTTGCTGAGGCAATTGGGGTTAAGTGACTTGCCCAGGGTCACACAGCTAGGAAGTGTCTGAGACCAGATTTGAACTCAGGTCTTCCTGACTTCAGGGCTGGTGCTCTAACCACTGCGCCACCTAGCTGCCCCACCTTTTTTACATTCTTTAGATAGTAGCACCCACAGAGTTTCATCAGAGATAATAATAATAAAAATAATGTGCTATTATTATAGCATTTTAAGGTTTATAAAATACTTTCCATATGCTATCTCATGTGATCTTTACAATATCAATGTGTAGGGATATTAATATTCTCACTTACATATTGTTTTAGTCTTACACACTTTATTCAAGATATAATTCAAGATATTTGTAAGACTATAAACAAATGTTCATTATAATTTTGACAGATCATAAAATCGCAGTCATAGAAGATATTTTAAGCATTATTTAGTCTAATCCTGACCAGAATCATGAAGGCGATCTCTAGCATTACACTTGACTTGAAATAGTGAAAGTGACAGGGAATTCATTAACTACTCCTTGAGATAGTATATTCCATTTTGTGACATCTCTATTAAGAAAGCTTTTTTTTCTAACATTCATCCCAACTCAGCCCCACTAAAGCATCTGCCTGGTGTTTCTAATTCTGCCTTCTGGGACCAAGCAAAACAAATATAATCTCTCTTCTCTGTAAAAGGTCTGAGTGGTCCTTCCTAAATGAACACTGACAGTTGTGTCAAGGATCTTGCTATGTCCTAAATACTTCCTTTAGGCAATATAAGTATTCTGCCAATCTATTTCTTCTTACTTCATTCTAGGGATATATGAGAGGATTTTAATAACAATTGCAGCTATATACTGGGATTGACTATTTTTAAAATGAAATGATCTGTAGGTTTCTGTATCCAGAACTTGGAATCAAGGGAAATCCCTAATTCTAATCTTACTTTTAAAGAAAATATAAACTTGAATTATCAACAGCCAAACAATTTACTTGCAAATAACATGAGAATGTCATTACTTGTTACTAACAATAGTATTTATGTAGCACTCAGAGGTTTGCAAAGTTCTTTATAAATATTATCTCTTTTCCACAATAACCCTGGGAGGCAGGTACTATTATTATCCCCATTTTGTGGATGAGGAAATTGAATGGGGGAGAGAATTAAATGACTTTCTTGTGCTATCGGCAAGAAAGGTCTGTCTCACAAGGTAGTACTCACACTTGGAGTCCATTATAAACCATGGGCCTTGCAAGCAGTTGACTGGCGGCAGGAACAGCTGTGGGAGCTCATAACCCAGAGCTGGTAAAGACAACTGATCAGAAGATTACCCTTTGCTGGCAGAGAGTATAAGACTGTCCCATTGCCCATGCACAGTCCCAAATTGCAGTCCCAGAGCTAAGAAGAACACTAACTCACTAATACTTGCTGCCATGGTGGGATGCAAGGACCCTGGTCACATTTTCAGGGAAGTGTGGTTGATCACAGACCACAAGAGCAGTGACCATATACCTTTACTTAGATCATACCACCTCCAAAGTATCAAAAATTTACAGACTCCCAGAAGTAGCTCTGAAAACAGCAGTAACTCTAAAGTTTGGGATAGTATTCCCTCCATCTTTGAAGCAGAACCAAATTTTAACAAAGTCATAAGTCAAAAAATAGGCTGGAAAAAATGAACAAATGACAAGAATCAGATTATTAAACATTTGTATAATCACAAAGAAGGTCAAGAGACAAATTCAGAAGAAGACAATGAAATGAAAATCACTACATGCAAATTTCAAAGAAAAATATGAATTGGTTATAGGGCCAAAAAGAATTCTTAGAAAAACTCAAAAAAGGATTTTAAAAATCAAATAAGTGAGATAGAGAAAAAGTTGCAAAAAAGAAATGAGAATGACACACAAAAAAGTCACAGTTTGGTAATGAAGGCACAAAAATGCTAAAGAAAATAATACCTTGAAAATAAAGTACTATATATTAAATACTAAATATGTACCAAGTGGTATAGTATCCAAACTCTTAAGGGAAAGTTAAGTTAATTATAAGAAGAAATAGATAATAAAACTATACTAAGCTATATATACAGATAAATCTAACCAAAAAATAAACAAGAAATAAATTAAGGAAATCAATGGAATTATTGAAAAGTTATGTATAACAGACCTCTGGAGAAAATTTAATGGGAATAAAAAGGAACATACCTTTTTCTTAGAGCTATATGGCACCTACACAAAATTTGACCATGCAGTATGGCATAAAAATCTCATAATCAGATATAGACAAGCAGAAATATTAAATGCATCCTTTTAATATCATAATACAATAAAATTAATTCAGTATAAGAGCATGGAGACATACACCAAAAATTAATTGGAAACTAAATAATCCCATTCTAAAAATGAGTAGCTCAAAGAACAAATCATAGAAATAATCAATAATTTCATTAAAGAGAATGATATTAATGAGGCAATATATCCAAACTTATGAGATTCAATCAAAGAAATACTTAGGAGAAACTTAATTTTTCTAAACCCTGACATCAGAGAAATAATGACAGAGCAGATCAATGAATTGGGTATACAACTAAGGTAAAAAAAAAAAAAAAACTAGAAAAAGAACACACTATAAATCCCCAATTAAATACCAAATTGGAAAATCTAAAAACCAAAGGACAGATTAACAAAATTGAAAAAAAAGAAAACCATTCAACTAATAAATCTAGGAGCTAGTTTTTGAAGGGAGAAGGGAACAGATAAACTATTAGTTAATTTGATTTTTAAAAAGAAAGAGAAAACCAAATTACTAGTATCAAAAATGAAAAGAATGAATTCCTCTCCAATGAAAATGAAATTAAAGCAATTATTAGGACCTAATTTGCTTAGTTATTTGTCAATGAATCTAACAATCTAAGATAGCATTCTTTAAGTCTCTACTTAACGCTTAGCACTTTCTTAGATGATGAAAGATACAATAAAAGATCCACATATTCTCTTTTCTAACAGGGTTTAGCATCTAGTGGGGGAATAATCATTCCAGTTCATAACCTAATCCTTGATACATGGTCATTTTGGAATAGCATAAATCTAGAAAGTTAGGTTGGATGTAGATTGTAAATTGTTCTAAGAGACCAACAGAAGAGTTTATATTTGACTATGGAGCTTGGGGGCATAACCTATGGTCTGTGAACTATTTCTTGGTCTATCTGCCTGTCTCTCTTTCTCTCTCTTTACATATATGTGTATATGTGTATACATATATATGTACATATATATGCATATATATATGTGTGTATTTACAGGAAGAAGTAAGGTTTGTATTGAAGAGGTAGAGCAGTAGAGAGAATGAGAAGCAGAGCAATAATGCTGTAAGTACCTCATAAAATGGTGCTCTAGGTCAAGAATTCAGAAACCAGAAATGAGAGACTCAGAAGTATTTCTATGATGAAGAAACTGCATAAATGTGGAGGTATTAGGTTTCAAGACTATGAGGAAGTAGCAAAGTTCAGGATGAAACAGGGAAACTGCTTAGTTGTTCAGTTTGACTAATGTATATTGCTAAGGCTAACCCACTTACATTTACCTTTGATACCATTCCCTCCTGTGTCCTTCATATTTCAATTTCAATCATTCCCTTTCCCAAATCTTCAAACTCTCCATAGCGAGTGATTTTTTATCTATTGCATTCAAACTCTCCCTCTTCTCCCCCATTAAAAAAATGCTTCAATCAACGTACTAGCTCCTCATTTTCATCCTATAGCTGTCTGTACTCTTAAGTTCTTTTCTCATTCCTTAATCCTGTGCAATCAGGTTTGCAAGTTCACTCTCTCTGAAGTTACCAACATCCTCTTATTTGCCAAATTTAATGGTCTTTTCTCAGTCCTCATCTGTCTCAGTCTATCTGCTACATTTGTAATAATTGATCAATCTCTCCTTGATGTGCTCTTTTTTCTGTGTTTTTGAAACAACACTTCTCCATCTATCCTACCTGTGTAACCACTCCTAAGTCTTCTTTGCTCATTATAATTCATTTTATGCCACCTATCCATGGATATTCCTCTAGCATCTGTCTTAGGTCCTCTTCTTTACTCTCTTTATATTCTTTTGGTGACCTCATCAATGACCTGAGCAGCTCCCATGGGTTTAATATTTATTAAACTTTCTGAAGTTAAATTATTACTTAAATTATTTCTATGCAGTTGATTTACAGATCCATATTTTTAGTCTCTCTCTCTCTCTCTCCCCTGAGCTTCAGTCCTGAATCAGCAGTTGCCAATAAGCAAGGATAGTTCAAAAAGTATTTCTCTGAGACTTATCAAATTCAATATCCAAAGCAGAATTCATTATTTTCCTTTCTACCACAGCTCATCTCTCTTCTGAACTTCCCTGTTTCTAGCAAAGACACTATTTTTCTTTCAGTTTCTTGGATTTACAACTTCAGTGTTATCTTCCATGCCCATTTTCCCTTCATTCCACATGTTCAATCAGCTGCCAAATTTTGCCATTCAAGCTTCTACAACATTTTTTGTATCGATCCCTTATCTTTACACACCCAACCACAATGGTAATTCAGGCCTTCATCCTGGCCTAGATTTTTGCAATCATCTCCTAATTGATGTCTCTATTGCAAGTCCCAATTTACTGTAGTTCAACTTCCACACAGCTGTCAAATTAATTTTAAAACTAGATTAGACTATTTCTCAGTCCTACTCAATAAATGCCAGTGGCTCCCTATTCTCTCTAGGATAAGCTATTCATTCCTTCTTGTTCTTAAGATTGTCCTTACAATCTAGACCTAACCTATTTTTATAGCATCACTATTTATTTACTTCCCTTCCTACACTTTAAAGTTCAGCCAAACTTGCCTTGTCTTTATTCCTCACACATAACATTCATCTTGAAAGAGCTATCCCTCATACATGGAACACACTCCCTCCACACCTAATACATCTCATATAACTCCACTCTTCTTTCAAGATGCAACTCATATTTGTGGCAGCCCTTTTTGTAGTGGCTAGAAACTGAAAACGGAATGGATGCCCATCAATTGGAGAATGGCTGAATAAATTATGGTATATGAATATTATGGAATATTATTGTTCTGTAAGAAATAACCAGCAGGACGATTTCAGAGAGGCCTTGAGAGACTTGCATGAACTGATGCCGAGTGAGACGAGCAGAACCAGGAGATCATTATACACAGCAACAACAATACTATATGATGATCAATCCTGATGGACATGGCTCTCTTCAACAATGAAATGTTTCAAACCACTTCCAATTGTTCACTGAAGAAAGTCATATACACCCAGAAAGAGGGCTGTGAAATGTGGACCACAACATAACATTTTCATGCTCTCGATTGATGTTTGCTTGCATTGTGTTTCCTTTATTTGATTTTTCTTTCTTGTAGATACAATTTTTCTTGCACAACAATGATAAGTGTGGAAATATGTATAGATATATTCGATTTGTCAAGTATTTTAACATAATTAACATGCAGTGGATATTCTGACATCTAGGGGAGGGGTAGGGATTAGGGGGGAAAAATTTGTAACAGAAAGCTTTGTAAGGGTTAATGTTGAAGAATTACCCATACATATGTTTTGCAAATAAAAAAATAAATTAAAAAAATAATAGCAATAATTAAAAAAAGATGCAACTCATAGTCCACTTTTACATTAAGTATTTCCTGATCTACCAATTGCTAGCGTCATCCTACCCATCAAACTACCTCATGCTTGATTAATTTCCATTTATTTGAATTTATTCTGTTATACTGATATGTGTGCTTTTTGTTTTCTCCATTAGAATGTAAGTTCATTAGAAGGTGTAAATGTTTCATTATTCATATTTGTATTTGTATACACAACACTTGGCATGATATCTGGCATATTGATGCATTGGTAGAATTTGTGATTTCATTGATAAAAAGAACTACCAAATGGAAAAATTCTTCTACCAACACAATTTATTGCTTTTTCTGTAGCTTATAATCTTAGAAGTTATTTAAAGCAGTGAAAGGTTAAATGACTAAAGGTTAAATGGACAAAAAGCTATCATGCATCAGAGGACAGATTTGAATGCAGGTCTCTCTCCAAGGCCATCTTTCTATGCATTATACCATAAATGTTTGTTGACTGATTGTGTTGATGGGAATAATGTGAAGTAAAGTGGCAAAGTAAATTGCTGCCACAATTTGGAGCACCTTAAGACCCAAAAAGGGAGAAATTGAGTAACAGAAAATAATATTTCCCTTCATGAATTGGAATTGACAGTATAATGGCATTTTAAACTCTACCCCTAGCTCATAAGTAATCCAAACAAAATAGAAGGAAGGGATTTATATAAGAATATATCTTAGAAAATCAAGAGGTAAAAGACTTGAGTTTACCTGATTTTCTAGCTTATAAACACAATGCCGGGTTTTTTTTACATCAATTGCCTCATAGCTTCCACATAATCCCTAGGAACCAAACTGGAAGGAAGTTGGTCAATTCATGAACAAAAGGGCATTTGTTTAAATTTTGCCTGAAAATGAAAACAAAATTAATGGTATCATTCTAGCCTGGAAAGAAGCTACCTTCAGGAACAACTCATATAGGAAGAAGAGTTTCCTCCTGGCCTATTGCATTGTACTGAATCAGAAGAGATTCTCCATTATAAATGAAAGTCTATGATCAAAATACCACAATTCACATCAGTATTCTCCCAGTAGCTTGAAGTAGAATAGAGCCTTATCAAAATACTAGGATGGGGGTAGTAACTATACATGACTCTGGTACTTGATGAGATGCAAACATGTTTAACTATGTCCATGAGATTTAGAATGGGAAAGGACCTTAGAAAACATTTAATCTAATCTCCTCACTTTTCAAAAGAGGAAATGGAATTTGAGAAACAGCAAGTAACTTGTTCAAGGTTACATAGATAACAGGTAGCAGAAAACTAAAAAGAAAAAAAAATTGGGATAGGAAACATGAGTTTTGAGTTCAGGCTCCAAAATTTAACTAGTCATCTATTCAATCTGGAAAAAAGCATTATCATGTACTAAGCACTGAAGAAACAAAGAAAAGCAGAAATCATTTCTACTTTCAAGAATATGATTCTAATGAGGGTAACATGTGAATAAGTAGATGCACATGCAATATATACAGTATAAATGGAAAGTAATCTTAATGAGAAGATATTGGCAGCTGGGGAATAGGAAGGATCTCCTGATGTTAATAGGATTTGAATTTTCTTGGAGGAAGCTACAAAGATAGGAGCTAGAAATAATAAAGGGTGGGGCTGATGGATCTATATCACAAAGAGATCATAAAAGAGGGAAAAGGACTATAACATGCAAAAATGTTTTTAACAGCCCTTTTTGTAGTAGCAAGGAACTGGAAATTGAGTGGATGACCATCAGTTGGGAAATGACTAAATAAGTTATGATTTATGAATGTAATGGGTTGTTATTGTTCTATAAGAAATGATAAGCAGGCTGATTTCAGAAAAGTCTAGAAAGATTTACATGAACTGATGCTAAGTGAAGTGAGTAGAAACAGGAAAATATTGTACACAGAAACAACTATCTTGTGTGATGATCAACTGTGATAGACTTGACTCTTCTCAACAATGCAATGATTCAAGGTAATTCCAATAGGCTTGGAATGGCAAATGTCATCTGCATCCAGAGAGAGGATTATGGAAACTGAATGGATAAAAGCATAGTATTTTCACCTTATTTTTGTTTGTTTGTTTATTTGTTATTCTTTCTCATGTTTTTTCCCTTCCAGTCTAATTTTTCTTTTTTTTTTAAGATTGAATGAAAGTTTTATTCTGTTTTGAAATAAGGAAAACCTGTTTATATTTGTAAAAGAGTAGCAGAACAGTTTTGAAGACACAATTGTTTGTATAGAATGATTTTTTTCTTATCTTCACTCTTAAATTTTATTTTTCTCGAGAACAGAGATCATGTATAAAAGCCTATTTGCATCCAATCAACAATCAACAAGCATTCATTAGGGCTTACATTTTCCTAAGAACTGAATTCCTTTATACATACTTTTCATTAAACATGAAATGATTTCTCCCTATCTCTCCATGTTTACAAATTTTATCATTTCTTCAAAATCACGTTCTATCTCTACCATATTGTTATCTCCTATCCTCAATACTACCTGTTAGAAACCAGAAAATGATTGTGTAATTTGGTCTGTTTTTTTTTTTTTTTTGCAGAGCATGACAAATATGGAAATATGTTTAAAAGTTTTGAATATATTTAACTATACCAGATTATTTGCTGTCTTAGAAAGGGGGAAGAAGAGAGGAAGGGAAAAAAATGGAACATGAAGTCTTACAAAAATGGATGTTGAAAATTATTTTTACAGAGGCAGCTAGATGGTGCAATGAATAGAGCACAAACCCTGAAGTCAGGAGGACCTGAGTTCAAATGTGACCTCAAATACTTAACACTTCCTAGCTGTGTGTGACCCTGGACAAGTCACTTAACCCCAAATGCCTCAGCAAAAGAAAGAAAAATAAAAGAAAACTATCTTTACATGTATTTGGAAAAATAAAGTACTATTAGGGAAAAAAGGAAGAAGGGTTGATTGAACCCATTTCGGACATGCAGAGCTATAAGGCCACAAATCAGCTTATTATTCTAAGCCTTCATGTAATTCTTTAAAATTAAAATAATAATACACTATCTGCTTCACAAAGTTGTTATGAATAATATCCTTTATAAATCTTTGTAATAGCCTAGCCTGATTCAGAATGACTAAGGAGATTTGGTTCAAGATTTAAATTTTTTAAAATGGCAATTATTTATCAGTTAACAAAAAGACACTTAACCATAACTGAAAAAGATATTCAGCAAGAATACAGAATTGATTCATTTGAATATAATTTCTCTGAATCTTTGCTATCCATATTGGTCTTTATGTCATGAGCTCAAGAAAGGAGTTTCCCTATACCTTGACTTTTCCTACTTAATTTCCAAGAAGTTGTATCAGTGACCCAAACCTTAGTTCTTTGGACCAGCTAAGTCTGTAGAATTGTTTCTGCATATGTTAAGGGGAAAAAATCTATATGTGGCAAGGTCTTAGGGAAAAGTAGCCCATCTACATGGCAAACACCTGGGAAGGATTGCTTCCACATAAACCTTTAATTTGTTATATAAATGCAAATTGCTATTATGATTGAAAAAAGAAACTTTTTTCTGTGCTTATTCTGTATCATCATTGTGTTAAGTGTTGGAGATAAAATTTTTTAAATTATTTTTTTATTTTATTTGCATAACATATCTGTGGGTAATTCTTCAACAATAACCCCTACATAGCTTTCTGTTACAAATTTTTCCCCCCAACTCCCCACCCCTCCCCTAGATGGCAGGATATCCACTACATGTTAATTATGTTAAAATATTGGCAAA
This sequence comes from Myrmecobius fasciatus, assembly GCA_023553655.1. Classification (NCBI taxonomy): domain Eukaryota; kingdom Metazoa; phylum Chordata; class Mammalia; order Dasyuromorphia; family Myrmecobiidae; genus Myrmecobius; species Myrmecobius fasciatus. Next base: position 494,758 of record JAJPUD010000130.1, read on the forward strand.
TCGAATATATGTATACATATTTCCAAACTTATCATTGCTGTGCAAAAAAAATCTTATCTACACAAACATATCAGATAAAGGACACACAATGTAAGCAAATATCAATCAAGGAGTATGAGAATGTTATGTTGTGGTCCACATTTCACATCACTCTCTCTGGGTGTATATGGCTTTCTTCAGTGAATAATTGGAGGTGGTTTGAAACATTTCATTGTTGAAGAGAGCCATGTCCATCAGAATTGATCGTCATATAGTACTGTTGTTGCCGTGTATAATGATCTCCTAGTTCTGCTCATTTCACTTAGCATCAATTCATGTAAGTCTCTCCAGGCCTCTCTGAAATCATCTTGCTGGTCATTTCTTACAGAACAATAATATTCCATAATATTCATATACCATAATTTATTCAGCCATTCTTCAATTGAAGGGCATCTATTCAATTTCCAGTTTCTAGCCACTACAAAAAGGGCTGCCACAAACATTCTTGCACATGTGGGGCCTTTTCCTTCCTTTATGATTTCTTTGGGATATAAGCCCAATAGAAATGCTGCTGGGTCAAAGGGTATGCACAGTTTGATAACTTTTTGAGCATAGCTCCAAATTGTTCTCCAGAATGGCTGTATCCGTTCACAGCTCCACCAACAATGCATCAGTGTCCCAGCCCTCCCACATCCCCTCCAACATTCATCATTAACTTTTCCTGTCATTTTAGCCAATCTGACATGTGTGAAGTGGTACCTCAGGGTTGTCTTGATTTGCATTTCTCTGATCAATAGTGATTTGGAGCACCTTTTCATATGACTATAAATAGTTTTAATTTCATCCTCTGAAAATTGTCTGTTCATATCCTTTGACCATTTATTGATTGGAGAATGGCTTGAATTTTTATAAATATGAGACAATTCTCTATATATTTTAGAGATGAGACCTTTATCAGAACCCTTAAATGTAAAGATGATTTCCCAATTTATTGCTTCCCTCCTAATCTTGTCTGCATTGATTTTGTTTGTACAAAAACTTTTTAACTTAATATAGTCAAAGTTATCTATCTGGTTTTCAATTAAGAGTTCCAGTTCTTCTTTGGACATAAATTTATTCCAGGAGATAAAAATTTTAAAGAAAAATAGACTCTGCCCTCAAAAACTTTATATATTAATAGGATGAATAATGGCAGATAGGATGGATAGTAAACCAATTAAGTTGAATTCACTTAACAATCAGATTAACCCAAAGCTGAATAAATTAAGTTCCCAGGGACTGAGAGTATTTTTCTTCCCTCATGATCTGAGGGGCCATCCAACATAGAAAACAACAAATCATGATGCCAGAGTCTACCTAGTCTTATAAATGTTATAAATACAATTCCAGAGAATCAACTAAAAAAATTCTAGAAACAATTCACAACTTTAGCAAAGTTGCAGGGTACAAAATGAATCCACATAAATCATCAGCATTTCTATGTGTTACCAACGAAGTCGAGCAGCAAGAGATACAAAGAGAAATTACATTTAAAATTATTGTAGATAATATAAAATATTTAGGAGTCTACCTACCAAAACAAAGTCAAGAATTATTTTAACACAATTACAAAACACTTTCCATGCAAATAAAGTCAAATCTAATCAAGTGCTCATGGATAGATCAAGCTAATATAACATAACATGTATATGTATATGTATATGCATATATAAAATAAATATAAATACATATATAATATAAAATAATATATATATATATATTATATATATATAGCATAATGTAATAAAAATGACAATTCTACCTAAAATGATCTACTTATTCAGTTCCATACTAATCAAAATTCCAAGAAATTATTTTATAGAGTTAGAAAAAATTATATCAAAGTTCATCTGGAAGAATAAAATGTCAATAATTTCAAGAGAATTAATGAAAAAAGTGCTAATGGAGGTGATCTAGCTGTACCAGACCTAAAACTATATTATAAAGCAGTGATCATCAAAACCATTTGGTACTGGCTACGAAATAAGGTAGTCAATCAGTGGAATAGTTAGGTTCACAAGACACATAAGTTAATTACTATAGTAATCTAGTGTTTGATAAACCCAAAGACTCCAGCTTCTGGGATAAGAACTCACTATTTGACAAAAACTGCTAGGAAAATTGGAAAATAGTATGTCAGAAACTAGGCATTGACCCACACCTAACATCCTCTATCAAGAATTTCATCATTTAGATATAAAGAGTGATATTATAAGGAAATTAGAACAAAAGATAGTCTACCTCTCAGATCTGTGGAGAAGGAAGGAATTTGTAGCTAAAGAAGAACTACAGTGCATTATGGAATGCAAATTGGATAATTTTGATTATATTAAGTTAAAAAGGTTTTCTACAAACAAAGCCAATGCAGACAAGATTAGAAGGGAAGCACTAAACTGGGGGGAAACTTTTACATCCCAGGGTTCTGATAAAGGCCTCATTTCTAAAATATATAGAGAAGTGACTCAAATTTATAAGAATATAAGCCATTCTCCAATTGACAAAGAATCAAAAGATATGAACAGACAATTTTCAGAGGAAGAAATTAAAACCATTTCTAGTTATATGAAAAAAATGTTCTAAATCACTATTGATCAGAGAAATGCAAATTAAGACAACTATGAGGTACCACTACACAACTCTCAGATTGGCTAAGATGACAAGAAAAGATAATGATGAATGTTAGAGGGGATGTGGGAACATTGTTGGTAAAGTTGTCAACTGATCCAATCATCCTGGAAAACAATTTGGAACTATGCCCAAAGGACTATCAAACTATGCATGCTTTTTAATCAAGCAGTGTCTCTACTGGGCTTGATTATTCAATATTCAATTCTGATGTACTTGGTTCTTTTCAACAGTCAGGTAATTCAGGCCAGTTTCGATGTGCTTGTGATGGAAAGAGACATCTGCACCCAGAGAGAGGACTGTGAGAGTTGAGTGTGGATCACAACATAGCATTTTCATTTTTTTGCTATTGTTTGCTTGCTTTTTGTTTTCTTTCTCATTTTTTTCTTTTTTGTTCTGCTTTTTCTTGTATAGCATGATAATTGTGGATATATATATACATACATATATGCACAATATATGTACATATATATGGAAGAATTGTACATATTTAACATAGATTATTTGCTGTCTAGGGGAGAGGATGAGGGAAAGGAAGGAGAAAAAAATGGAACACAAGATTTTCAAGGGTAAATGTTGAAAACTATGCATATATTTTGAAAATAAAAAGCTTTAAAAAATTATCAATGCAGTTAGCTGATCTGGATGATTCAATCTCCTAAAGCAAATTTTTATCAGCAACAAATAGAAATTCTCTTCCTATTGTTATGTGGAAGCGGCTATAGGCTTTTAATGGCTATTTCTATGAACTACTGATCTAGCAAGTTCTATTAAGATGGGAAGTGGCTCCGGCTACAGATTGTCTTCAGCTACAGATTATGTACCTGTTGTCCAAGGACAACCCTAGATAAGGTTGGAAAGACTTACTATCAGAAGGTAGACTATCAGTTGATGACTTTTCCCCACAAAACTCTGATACAACCCACTTACTAAGCAGTCAACTAGTTCTATTTGTACTCCTAGAAAGAATCATCTCATGGAAGATATTGCAAATATGTGAAAGAAGCAAATTTATTGCCTAAGTATCTTGATCACTTTGTCAGCAAGAGTACAATTCTGGAATTATTTTGGGTAATATATGATAATACAATTTCATAAATTTTACATAGAAATTATGAGTAGCACTCTCCAATCTCTTTTTTCCCACTCTTTTTCTTCCTTTTCTCTCCTATTCTGCTTACTTATGTACACATTGAGATGCAGGAGAGTCTCTTTGAAGACAATAGTTGTAATGTCTCTACACTGTCATCCAACTCTCCCCTTTGTTGTTAAGAAATCATTATCAGTGCATGGCTTTGTGTTTCATACACCTTGCAACCCTGCAATTCTGAGGCCTATGCTAATTAAAAAACAACCATCCATGAAAGAGTGGCAGGTATTTTGTGCAGTTGAAACAACAAGATCTTCTATATGCTGTTCTTGAATGGGAGATGTATTGAACTGAATTGTGGCTGGGATGAAAAAAAGAAGTCAACATCCCTCCTTCCTCCTCCCCACCCTCTACAAATCCAGAGACTCCAATTAAGATGATTTCTATTGAGTTGCTGTTTCAGGCATTTCCTCTTATTTCTCTTTGAAGGTAGTTCTAATGATATGTGCTTAAATGCATTAATCATTTCCTCAGGTAAAATAAACAGGGAAATCAACTCTCTTTCTATTTAAAAATGTTGAATGTTCCATTAGGTTTAAATTCATAGTGAATGAGTCAAGAACATTCTAACTGATTTTTCTTTTTTAAGTTAGTCTACTCACTACAGCTCAGAGGAATAAAATTCATTCTCCTCCTCCAAAGGCTTATTCTGGTATGGATGTAACTCTGGGTTTCAGAAAGGCTTCAAGTGTAGGCCTGATAACGTTGTTCATCTGGGAACCAACCAAGCTAAATATAGATAACTATTTTAGATCTAAATCTATGCTCCTATTCACTTTTGACACCTGCAGGTATCAGCAGAGGGCAGAAATCCCACTTCAGTAGCTAGGTAAAATGGTAGTTGTAGCTATGGAACTTGAAATGAAATGGTGTCTCAAGAAGAATGAATTGATCCAGACTGCAATTCATGAATTGAAGCAACAGAAAAAAAAGAGTACATTAACTGAAATAAACACTAATGGACATGGAAAGCTAAAAAGACAAGATAAAAGGAAATAACTTTCCAAGGAAGAGAAAAAAGTAGAAAATTGTGAGAAATGTCAGGTTCTCACAATCAAAGGTTAATTACTCATTGAAAGTGCTTCTGTATATGTCATTTCTTTTAAACCTTCTACTTGCTGTATCCCTCTCCATTTCTTAAAGGGACACAGATAACTCTGGGATACATCATATCAAGTGACTTGCCCATGGTCACCCAGCTAATGGAGGAAGGTCAAGTATTTAGATAATTTGAGTCCCACTCCAGTGCTACTCTCACTGCACATCTGCTTCTTCACAAATAAGTAACTTTTAAATCAGTAGATTAGATAAATAAAATGCTATAATTATTTTATCATGGTGAAATAGATGCATGGGCATTATTTCTTTTAAGATCACTAAAGAGACCTTTGGAAATCTGAAAAATCTTGTCAGTATTTTCAATTTAATTATCTATGCTTGTTTTCTTTTCATCTGATTTCCAATTGTAAAAATTAAAGAATTTACACTAGGTAGACAATACATAATGAAGTAATATCAGGTTGCATGCTTCCTGATGTGCTCCTAATGAGCCTCCCTCTGGATAACAGAATTCATCAGGCCTCACAGCTTTTTTCTATTCCTTTGATCAGTATGTGCCACTCTGAGATTCCTTCAGCCAGTCTTTTAACAAGTACTATTTATTAATCATCTACCATGTGCCATTATCACGGATATTTTAAAAAAAGGCAAAAAAAGATACCTGTTCTTTAAGGAACTCACAGGGTTAAAAAAGGTGGAGAATAACATAAAAACAACAATGTACAAATAAGATATATGTAGAACAAAGTGGGGATAATCAAGAGAGGGAAAGAATTAGCTTTAAAGAAGACTAATAAAGTTTTCTTATAGGAAATGGTATTTTAGCTAGAATTTAAAAGAGATCAGGAGGTGGAGATAAGCTTGAGAGAATTCCAGGCAGTAAGAAGAGTCATTGAAAATCTCAGGATTGGGAGAAAGAATATCTTATGTGAGGAAAAGCAAGGAGATCAGTGTTACTGTATCACAGAGACAATGAAATATAAGAAGGCTGGAAAGGTAGGAGAGACCAAGATAATGAATGGCTTTAAAAACTAAACCGAAAATTTTATATTTGTTTTTGAAGGTCATGGGAGTTATGGGAATTTATTGAATAAAGTGGTGAAATAGATCACTTTTCAGAGTGAAGGATGGATTGCAGTAGGGATAAGTCTGTAGCATGGAGAACAATCAGCAAGCTACTGCAATAGTCCAGGCAGGAGGTAATGAGAGCCTGTACCAGGATAATTGTAGTATATCAAGAGAAGAGAGTATATGTAAGAAGTAACACAAAAGTTGAGAAAGAATTCTAGGAAGATAGTGAAATAGGTCAGAAAATTCTAGGCTCTCCAGATTTCTCCCACAAATAAGACAAAATTGTTCCTCAGGGAAAACGTTGAGTGGTTAAGAACAAGTAGGAGTTGGGATAGAAGAGTGGTTATCCTGGGACAACCTGAGAAGATCTGAAGAAAAATAACAGGAAGGAGATTTGGTCCCTGTGAAGTGTAAACACCTTCAGTCTAGTTCTGCTGAAACAAGTGAGAAGGCCCAGGGCTAGCTGGGTTGGGAGGTAGCCTCAGCCCCAGTCACCGGATCTTTCACATCCCAGACAGTGTAAAAAATTAGGGGTCTAAATAGGGGATGATTAAGGGAATGGACCTCACTGAGAAGGACCTTCAGACCCCATAGTGCTGCCAAGAACACAAGGTCCTAGGTGAGAATCTACTAGCACATGCCTGATGAATGTGAAAACAAGGGGGTCAGAGATGTTGCTGTTTGTGGTTTTGAAGTTCTTGGTTTTGGGTTCCAAGTGAGAGGAAAGAACTGAAGGAGAAGCTGAAGCCAAAAGCACTTCTTGAGATGATTATACTAAAAAGCTTCATTTTACCAAAAAAATGAGCAGCAAATGAGAAAGAACTCAACTATAGAAAATTACTATGGAATAAGGAAGACCTGGGTTCATCTGCAGAGGAGGATACTAAAATTTAAAAAAAAGCCTCTCCTACCCCAAAGAGTAAAGCTAAATGAGTACCTGTCCCCAAAAATTCCATAGAACTCAAAACAGACTTGAGGAATTGAATGAGAGAGATTGAGGAAAAACAACAACAAAATAACAATTCAAGAAAAATAAGATTATGAAACATCAACCTACTAGAAAAGGAGAAAAAGGAGAACAATAGTTACATAGGTTTTTTTTTTGTTTGTTTGTTTTTGTTTTTTTCTTTTTGCTGAGGCAATTGGGGTTAAGTGACTTGCTCAGGGTCACACAGCTAGGAAGTGTCTGAGATCAAATTTGAACTCAGGTCCTCCTTTCAGGGCTAGTGCTGTATCCATTGCGCCACCTAGATGCCTCTGGAGATTCATACTTTTAAGGGAAAAAAAAATGATTCTTTGAAAATTGGAATTATGTAAGAGGAAGCCAGGGAAGTTATAGGAGATAGAGAAATAATAAAAGAAAATATAAAGAATGAAAAAAATAGAAGAGAATGTTAGACATCTCATAAGAAAAACAACAGATCTAGAGAACAGATAAAGAAAATATGAATAAAAGACTACCTGAAAGTATGACTTTTTAAAAAAAATATTGATACAATAATACAAAAAATAATAGAAGATTGAATGTGGATCAAAGCATAATATTACATCATTTGTTGTTTTCTTTTTTTTCTTTCCTTTTCCCTTTTAATCTGATTTCTTTTGCACAGCATGACAAATATGGAAGTATGTTTAGAAGAATCGCACATGTTTAACCTATATCAGATTGCTTGCTGAATTGGGGAAGGGAAGGAGGAGAGGGAGAAACATGTGGAACACAAGATTTTGCAAAAGTGAATGTGGAAAATTTTGCCTGTATTTGAAAAAACAAAATACTATTAAAACCAAATAAATAAATAAAATAAAAGGGAGGAAAAAGAAATAATTGAAGAAAAATATACTGAAATGTTAGAACAAAAGGAAAAAAGTAGAAATGGGGGAAGGAATCGACCAATCACCACATAAAAAAGGTCTTTGGAAAAAAACTTATAAGAACAAAATTGCTGTTAAATTTTGAAACCTCTAGATCAAAGAGAAAATTTTACTAGCAACACAAACAAACAATTCAAATACACTGGAACCACAATTAGAATCACACAAGACATATCAGCAACAACAAAAAAAGACTAAAAGTCTTGGAATACTATATATTAAAAATCAAAATAATTAGGGTTGCAACCAAAAATATATTCAGCAAAATTAATTATAATCCTGAACATCAAAAAATGGATATTTAATGAATTGCCAGACTTTCAGGATTTTGTTGCAGAAAAACCTGAACTTAATAGAAAATTCAACATATAAGAAGGACTTAATTAAGACAAACTGCTCCCATTTTTTATGTTGAAATGTAAACCTTATGTCTAAATTTGCCATTAGTAATTTGGTAGTTCAAAAGAAAGATTGGGGTAAAGATGAATATGATGTGATTCTAAAAAGCAAAATCATGTAGTAAAAGGTAAAAATGAATGATTACATTAAATGAATAAGGTACAAGAGCAAAAACTGGCACAGAACAATTAGATGGAGGAAGAGTGCTGATAATTCTCAAATCCTACCCACATTGGGAATGAGTTAAAGAAGGACATACATACATACATACACATATATATGTCTATATATAGACATATATATGTGTGTGTGTGTATAAAATTATCTAAAATTTATTAAGAGATAAGGGGAAAGGAATAAGATAAGGTGAGGTATAAAAGGAAATGTAGATTAACTGAATTAGAATTAGGTGAGTAGATTAATGGGAATGATATAAAGAGGAACAGAAAAGGTGAGGGAAGAGGCTAACAGGAATTCTTGAGGCAGGGGATAAAGTAATAGCAAAGCAAGCTAGTGGGTAGAAATAGAAAAGTCAGCAGGGACAAGAAACAAGAAATAACACAAGCACAATAATAATTAACAGGAGTAGGATTTAATTAGAAAAAAAAGCAAGGGGTAGTAATCATTGATTTCAGACAGTTTTAGTTAAAATATTCAATCAAAAGAGAAAATGAAATGACATTAAATGTCAGTCATATTGATACTGTTTTAGACTATTCAAAGCAATTAGATATTGCTGTGGCATAGGAAAAAATAAGTTGGTGGATTTGGAAAAATATGTAAAGACTTGGACCTAAGAAAGATGGTGCTATCTGCCTTAAGAGAAACAAAAGGACAAACAAGTATAGTATAACTTTATATCCTGCATATGAATGTAAATATGCATGCATAAATACAAACACATGTATGTATGTATATATGCATGTGTCTGTATGTGTATGTTTATATGTGTGCATATATATATAAACATACATACATACATAAATATATTCATTCTTAACTGGATCTTGTTTGACAAAGGGAGTAGAAGGAAGGAGAGGGAGAAAAAAGAATAAAGTAAAAAAAATGCACAGTTGAGAACAAAAGAAAACCTGCAAGAAAGCAAAGAAAAGATGGCCAATTTTGAATACAATGTGTTCTATTATTACTACAATTTCTTCAAATGCAAATTTATTGTTACATATTTTGAATCTTATCTTGTGTGCTGCTGTGCACATTGCAATATTTTTCTTTCTTTTTCTATTTTGTTTTTAATAAATAAACACATTTTAAAAAACAAAAATTGAAATGACTTTATTTGACAAAAATTTAAATGACAAAATGGTGGGGGAGAAAGAGTGATTTAAGAGTTGAGGATGATACATAGTTCATGAATCTGGGTTACTGGAAAAATAGTAGTACCCTTAATAGAATGGAAAAATTAGAAAGAAGGTATAGGAGATACCTTCTTTTTTTTGAAGATAAATTTTTTGAAGATGTCAACTTTTTGACATCTTTAGTTTAAGATGTCTCAGTACGTCTAATTTAAGATGTTCAATAGGGAGTTGGACATTTAAGACTTTAAATATAAGTAGATGTAAGTGCATAAATACATATGAAAATCATCAGCATAAAGATGATAATTGAATCCATAAGAGTTGATAAATTCATAATATAGTTTGTGAGTTAGATGAGAAGATCTATCAATAGAAATTGAGAAGGAGCCATCCAACAGATAGGAGGAGTATCAAGAATGTCATGAAAAACCTAAAGAGAAGAGAATGTCAAAGAGAACTGGGTAACTGATAGGACCAAAAGTGGAAAATAGGTAATAAAAAGAATGAAAAGGCTAATATATCTATTCAATAAAAGAGAAAGGAAACAGTTAAAGTGAGCAAAGCAGACAGAGGGAAGGAGTACAATTTGTTCCATGTGATCATTCAACAAAGTCAAGAAACATTTATTTAAAAATCGTGTATATAGCATTGTGTTGGGTAAAGAAAAACTGAGTTTATCTATGTCTAATTCTTTGTTGAATTCACTGTCAAATGGGAGGGGGATATGGAACACACAAATTAATAAATTTATAAAGTTATTGGTATAGCATTTGGGACATTCCCTTCATATATGTGGAGAGCAGAATAGCTTCTCAAGATACTCAGTAGTTCCTTAAGAACCTCTAGGATTCTCTCTTCCCTTTAGGATATCAAGAGCCTATAAGCATTGTGCTAGGCATTGGAGATCGAAACACAAAAGTGGAACAGTCCTTACCCTCAAGAAGCTTAAAATATAGTTGAAGGAAAAAAATAAAGTATAAAATATGTTCAAGGTTAACTGATATTGAGTGAAGTGGAACCAAGAGAATACCTTATATAATAATAACAAAATTCATTACCATGTTATTCTGATTAAAATATGTTTACATATTATATCAAGGTGTATAATTGGATCTTGATCTTGGCAAAAAGGCATTTATTCTATGGTGTGATTACAAACCATCTAAACCTATTTATCTTGTGTGACTCTTATCAATATCCTTTCATGAGTTTACTAAAAGGGGGTCCATATCAGATGTTGGGGATCTCACTTTTTCTTGACATTGTGGAGATAGCAATGGAATACAGGGTCTGCAAACAAAATAATCAATTTGTCATTCATTTTGGTAGACATTTCTTTGATGATATTCTTTAATTTTATTTAATGCATTTAATTCCTTATTTAGCACATTATTTATAGTGAATTAAATATGATATTTTTCATCATTTCTACAAAACAAAATTATACACCAGAGTCTTTCTAAAATATGACCCAATTTAGATAATTTTCAAAGAGTAAAAAGAACAATTTTTTTATTCATATAGCATTTTATAACTTAGGCAGTGTTTTCACTTGCTATTTCATTGTATTATTTTTCATCATATCAAATGAAAAAGATATAAACCAGAAATACAAAAATTTTCTGAAGGCACATTATAAATAGTAGAGTTAGGATTAAGCCCAGGATTTTATTCAAGTATAATACTCTATTTTGCTATATATCATTACATAAAATCATGGAAGTATAAGGATTACCTATAATTGTAATTAAAATTAGGGGGCAGACATTGAGCAAATTCTTTGTTAAGCGGATGTCATGGTGTTGTAATAATTAGGGAAATTGTAAGAATCCTACGTGACAAGGAACAACCTGACTTTAAGAGAAAATCTGTGTTTGGAAAAGACATGCTAAGAAGTGAGAGGAAAAAGAAATTACAGAAATATGTAGATTATACACATAGAGAGCTATTTGTTATTGTTATTGTTTGTCCTTTATTACTGAAGATGTGACATCAGGAAGAAGATGTCATGATTTCAAAGAGAATTAGATTTAAGTGAGAGAGCGCTTTGCAAAGTTACCAGCCTCACTCTCTCTTCCACATCCACCTGGGTCCAGTGGCCAGATATAGATCAGAACAACTGGAGATGGTTTTGGATGTAGTGGGAGACCTTGCTTGGCCTTTTTGAGTTAAGGTCTTTCCCATTTCTCAGTTTCTCTGAACCAATACCTATTCAGTGATTAAGTCTAGTAAAAAATGAGGCTAATTAAAAGTGTCAATCTGGGAGGAGAAGACCCTTAGGGTTTCTGGCCAAAACAGAAATTGTTATTTACACTGAAATTGACCCATCAGAATTTAAACAATGACCAAGTAAAGCTTGGGCTGGCACCCACTGTCAAATCAAGGAGAGCCGGAGTGATTTGGAATTAAGGCATGGCCAATAAAAAAAGAAATGTTGCTAGTAAATCCCAATATATGAGGGAGAGAAAGAACAAAGGAAGTAAGGAATTCATGTTCATCATGACTTCAAATTTATTTGGATCTTGGTCAATTTTTGCTATATTGCCTAGTTGACTAAGTTGTCTCACAGTTGTTTGTTAGAACTAATATGTCTTTTAAAAATTATTTGCCTTATCCTTTGACCCAGCAGTGTTTCTATTGGGTTTATATCCCAAAGAGATCTTAAAGGAAGGAAAGGGACACACATGTGTAAGAATGTTTGTGGCAGCTTTTTTTGTAGTGGCTAGAAACTGGAAACTGAATGGATGCCCATCAATTGGAGAGTGGCTGAATAAATTATGGTATATGAATGTTACGGAATATTATTGTTCTATAAGAAACAACCAGCAGGATGATTTTAGAGAGGCCTGGAGAGACTTGCAAAAACTGATGCTGAGTGAAATGAGCAGAACCAGGAGATCATTATACACGGCAACAACAAGATTATATGATGATCAATTCTGATGGGCATGGCTCTCTTCAACAATGAAATGTTTCAAACCAGTTCCAATTGTTCAGTGAAGAAAGCCATATACACCCAGAGAGAGGGATGTGAAATGTGGACCACAACATAACATTTTCATGATCTCTATTGATGTTTGCTTGCATTATGTTTCCTTTCTCAGATTTTTTTTTCTTATAGATCCAACTTTTCTTGCACAGCAAGATAACTGTAAAAATATGTCTACACATACTCTATTTGTCAAGTATTTTATCATAATTAACATGTAGTAGACTTCCTGCCATCTAGGGGAGGGGTGGAAACTAGGGGGGGAATTTGTAACAGAAAGCTTTGTAAGGGTAAATGTTGAAAAATTACCCATACATATGTTATGCAAATAAAAAGCTTTAATAAAAAAATTTAAAAAAATTACTTGCCTAAAATTTTTTTAATTGTCTTCCTCCCTGAGTTCCCAAAAGAAATTGCTCCTCGAGAATTTTGGCTCAAAAAAGTCTTATCTCAAGCAGCTTAACAAAGGGCAGATGACACAAATATCCCTTTAGAGGGATCCAAAGTGGAGGTCTTAATCTCAGTGCTCCTCAATGTTTTCACATATGTGGCCCCATCCAATAGTTCACAATTACCATGACGTGATTGACAGGGAAACAGGCCTAATGATAGGGAGGAGACTATATGAAGCAATGGGTGATGAAAAATTAATCAATTCACTTTGGGCCACTGTAATACTACAACAAATTTATTACAGGAAAAAATATGCTGTATTAAGAAAAGGGATTTGAGCCCTGGATATTTTCCAGAATCAAGGTTTTTTTTTTTATTAAAATAATCAAAAGATGGAGATATACACATGTAAAATTATTCCTGTATTTCATAATAAAATAGAAGGAAACTGATCATCATAAATGTGTACCATTTGACCAGCATTTATCCACAAATATGGACCACAGAATGCCCCTACCTAGAGAAATGAGATGGGCTATACATGGAAAGACAACGTCCTCTTGTATTACCTGGGTATTACCCTCACATTTACTACTCCGCATGCTACTTCATTTGTAGGATGAGCCAGTCATTCCATGACTGTACTTTCCCTTCTCAGCATGAGAACTCAAATAGCTTTTGGACCACTGAAAGACCACTCATGGGAAGGATTTTTCAGCTGCAAATACTGAACAACAATAGCATCTACAGGGTGAATGTGTGGTTGTTTTCCTCAATGTCATGTCAAAATGCATTAGTCTGAATTTTGCAGGAGGAATCATTGGCTTTCCTATTGGAAATAAAAGAAAGGGTAATGCCTACTCTGTCTAGCCCCTTAGATTTGTTTTCTTTCATCTAAGGGAGAAGTATGGCAAGTACTATGTTGGACCCTAGAGTAACAGAAGGAACACAAAGATTTAAAATATTCCCCATATGAATGCTAGCCCGTGCAAATATATTCCTAACATTGATAATTGCTCTCTGGGTTGTATGCGGTAATGATCACTTTGGTACGCACACATGATGTATGCAGTGGTTGTGGGTAGGTTGGATTGGAAGCATGTGCCTGCTGGTCAGGGAATAGAAGTAAGAAAACCAAAGGAAGTAAGAGCCTGAGCTCAGAATTGATGTTTTCATGTGATTAATGTGTAGGTAAGAATCCCAAGTCATTCTGCCCTTCTTACTCCCCAAGTTTCAGCAAAAGATATTAAGTTCAGCCTTTGAATAATTAAGAGAAGAAAAAGAAGAAAGAAAGAGAAAGAGAGAGAGAATGAATGAATGAATGAATGAATGAGAAAAAAAGAAAGGAAGGAAGGAAAGAAGAAAGAAAGAAAAAGAAAAAACCCCAAACTGACAAATCTTGAATAAGGTATAGTCCCAATTACAATGACAATTTGGTCTGCTTTTTCTTTTATAATAATATTATAATAAAGATCTACAAAGTGCCTACTATGCAAAAAACATTGTGCTAAATTTGTGTATGTGTTCTTTTTTTAGGGGGGGTAAAATACATAGTTTATGTAAAATATGGTACTTGTCTTTCAGGACTTTGTATTTTTTCATCATCTTTTGTATTCCTTTTCTTACATAAAGTTAACTTGCTGTTTATTCAAAGTTTTCAGAGTATAATTCCTTCATAGAATTTAACTTAGGGCTGAAAGGGACCTTGGCAGCCATCTAGGTTTCATCTATACAGCAACCAATCCCTTCCTAGCCCCTTTCTTTAGTTTATATCCACACAGAGATACAGTATACCTTTTTTTTTAAAAGTTTTGTTGTTATTCAAGGGCAAGAAAATAAAATAAAATATTTCACATTTATAACCCACAGAATCAAGTTACAGAAATAGAAATCTTATTCTGATGCCCTTAGCCTAACAGGTTCTCACCAACATCCAAGCTAAATAGCTGTGCTCTAATATCAATCACCTTTCAAGGTGGCTTCAAAATGTGCCTAGCTAGAGATGGAGCCAAGAGTGCCAGAACACCCAAAAAGACAGCAGAATATTTTACAGCTGAAGACAATTTAGAAGGTCAGCAAGAAACATCTGTGGCATCAACATAGGAGTCCAGTGTATAGGCTGAGCCAGTACAGCCTTGGCCCAGCCCAAGCCCCAACCCCAGTACCAGCGAAGATGGAATGAACCTTGGACCTCTGAATCAGCAGCAGTACTGGCAATTTCTAGACCTATCAGTCCAGAGAAACTTGGAAAGTTAGTAAGAAAGGTCTGTCAGTAGGGTGAGAAGACTTTGGAAAACCAGCAAAGCAGAGGTGGATATGGGTGGTGATGGAAGTGGCAGTTTTTGAAGGCCTCATCAGGTCACAGAAAGTCTCCTTACTAGCATTCAGAAAAGCATTTTTGTGGTCAGGTCTCCAGAAGAAATTCTGAAAATAACCTGGGACAGTGCACTCTCTCTCCATCCTGGAAATGGAGCCCTACTTTAAGCAAGAGTTAAAAGTCAAGTAACAGAAAAAGATTCTGACCATAGAAAGTTACTAAGGTGACAAGGAACATCAAATCACATACTCAGAAAGAGATAACAAAGTCAAAGTTCCTAAAGTCAAACTCCTACATTGAGAGCCTCAAGAAATATAAAAATTGGGCTCAGACCATGGAAGAGCTCAGAAGGGATTTTGAAAATCAGGTAAGAGAGATAGAAGAAAAATTTGGAAGGCAATTGAAAGTTATTCAAAAGAACATACAAAAACTCATGAGGAAAGGAATGCTTTAAAAAGCAAAATTGGCCAAATGGGAAAAGAGGTAAAAAAGCTTATTAAGGAAAATAATTCCTTGAAAATTAGAATTGAGTAAATGGAAGCTAATAACTTTATGAGAAATCAAGAAACAATACCAAAATAATGAAAAAAAGTAGAAAAAAAATGTGAAATATCTCATTGGATAAACAACTGACCTGGAAGATATATCCAAGAGAAATAATTTTAAAATTATTGGTCTACTTGAAAACCACAATTAAAAAAGGGCCTTGATATCATCTTTCAAAAATTTGTCAAGGAAACCTGTCCTGATATCCTAGAACCATTAGATAAAATAAAAACTGAAAGAATCCACTGATCACATTCTGAAAGAGATCCCAAAATGAAAACTCCCAGGAATATTATAGTCAATTTCCAGAACTCACAGATTAAGGAGAAAATATTGTAAGCATTCAGAAAGAAACAATTCAAGCATAGTGGAGTTGCAGTCAGGATAACACAAGATTTAATAGCTTCTACATTAAAGGCTCAGAGGACTTGGAATATGATATTTTAGAGAACAATGAAGCTAGGATTACAGTCCAGAATCACTTACCCAGCAAAAATAAGTATGATATTTCAGGGGAAAAGGTGGATATTGATATTCAATGAAATAGGGACTTTTAAGCATTCATAATGGAAAGACCAGAACTGAATAGGAAATTTGATTTTTAAATATAGAACTCAAGGGAAGCATAAGGAGGTAATCAGGAAAAGGATATCATAAGGGACTTAATGACTCTTATTTGCTTACATTCCTACATAGGAGAATGATCTTGTACCTCATTAGAACTTTCCCATTATTATGGCTGTGAGAAGGAGTGTGTGTGTGTGTGTGTGTGTGTGTGTGTGTGTGTGTGTGTGTACAGAGACAGAGAGATAGAAAGAGAGGATAGAGGTATAAGTTGAATATGAAAGGATATTATCTAAAAATAAAATTAAGGGGTGAGAGAGAAATGTATTGAGAGAATAGGAAAGGGAGAAGTGGAATGGTATAAACATTCTGTCATAAAAGAGGCAAAAAAAACCTTTTACAATGGAGGGGAAGAAAGGGAAGGGAAGGGGAGTGATTGAACCTTACTCTCAACAGAATTGTTTCAAAGTAGAAATAACATACATATTCAATAAAGGTGAGAAATCTTTCTTATGGGAAGCAAGATGGCATGGTGGATAGAGCATTGACCCTGAATTCAAATGGACTTGAGTTCAAATCTGGCCTCAGACACTTAACACTTCCTAGCTGTGTGATCCTGGGCAAGTCACTTAACCCCATTTGCCTCTCCCCCCACAATATCAGAAAAAAATCAAACTATCTTACCTTACATAAAAGTAGGAGGGGGAAGACATACAGGAATACAGGAAGGGAGGAGGGTGGTAGAAGAGAAGGCATACTGGTGGAAGAAGTAGTCAATAGCAAAACACTTTTGAGGAGCATAAGGATGAAAGGAAAGAGATATTAAAATAAACAGAAGGGGAATACAGTTATCAATAACATTTGGGAAAAGAATTTTGAACTTTCTTTGATGAAGGCTTCATTTCTCAAATGTATAAGGAATTGAGTCAAATTTATATATAAAAAAGACCCATTCTCCAATTGATAAAATGATCAAAAGATATATGCAGAGTGCTATAAAATCATGCATATCTTATGACCTAATAATACCACTACTAGGTATGAATCCCAAAAGAGATTTTGTTTTAAAAAGAAAAAGGACCTATATATACAAAAATATTTATAGCAGCTCTCTTCTCAGGGTAAAGAACTGGAAATTGAGGAGATGCTTATCATTTGGGGAATGACTGAATAAATTGGTTTTTGATTATGATGGAATATTATTCTATGATAAATGATGAGCACAATGCTGTCAGAAAAAAAACCTAGAAAGCACTCCACAAACTCAAAAAAATGAAAATATTGTGGGATGATTAGCTGTGATGACTGTTATTCTCTCCAATACAATGATCCATGACTATTTTGAAGGACTTATGATGAAAAATGCTATCCACACCCAGGGAAAGAACTTCTGATTGTCTCTGAATATAGAGCAAAATATGCTCTCTCTCTCTCTCTCTCTCTCTCTCTCTCTCTCTCACCTTATTTCTTGAGGGTTTTTTTTTTTGGGGGGGGAGAGATCTATATTTTCTTTCACAAAATAACTTTTCTTTTTTTTTTTTTTTTGCTAAGGCAATTGGGGTTAAGTGACTTGCCCAAGGTCACACAGCTGTTACTGTGTCTGAGACCAGATTTGAACTCAGGTCCTCCTGACTTCAGGGCTGGTGCTCTATCCACTGCGCCACCTAGCTGCCCCCACAAAATAACTTTTATGGGAATGTTTCCACATAACTACACAGCACATGTGCCTTCTTAATGAGTGGTAGGAATGCAGAAGAAGGCAGAAAAACAGGAACTCAAAGCTTTAAAAACAATTGTTTAAAAAATTGTTTTAAATGTAACTGGGGAAAATAATATTAAATATACTTACTCTTTTAACAACAAAATCATCTGGCTAGTCAATTTCTACCATTAGTCCTAAGCTTATTGGTTCATATTGCAAGTTTCTATTTCACTGAAGAGAAATTTTATTTGGAATTGAAAATAAAAATTACTGAATGCTAAAAAAAAAGTTCCCAGCTTCCATCTTGTTTCTAGGACCAACTCAGTATGTGATTTTTACATGTCTACTTCAACTCCTAGTTTTTCCTCAAGTTAAAAATCTCAGTTTCTCTCACTATAATAAAGTCAGTTCCTCTAGCAGGTGTTAGTACATGTCATTTCTAAGATCTACTCTAAATGAGGGTAGCTGAGTGGCACAGTGGATAGAGTCAGGAAGACTCATCTTTCTGAGCTCAAATCTAGCCTCAGACATTTCCTAGCTATGTGATCCTGAGCAAGTCACTTAATTCAGCTTGCCTCAGTTTTCTCATCTGTTAAATGAACTGGGGAAGGAAATGGCAAACCACTCCAGTATCTTTGCTAAGAAAACCACAAAAGAAGTCATAAAGAGACATAACTCTAAATGAATCATAGTTCGCCTCTTCTTCCATGGAAATACTTGCTGGCTTTCAGTACTTCTTAGGAAACAGTATACAACCATACCCACATAAGACATGCCAAGAAAAATTTAATCATAGTCCTTCCTCTTTAAGTTCCAGCTTCCTAAGTATACCACATAGCAATACTTATTGGATTTTGTTTTGCTTCATTTTGACCCTGTATGCAAGAGAATAATAAAGCATATATACATATGTGCTAAGCATGTGAGAGTTAAATAGATTATTGGTACCTTATGTCTCAGAAACAGTATTATCAAGAATGCACTATATAACAGTATTATGTCGTATATTTTGGGCTCAGATCATGTATAAATATTGGACTTGGATCAGGTTGAAAAGACACCTATGATACTAGTCTTTTAACTTCTCTGAAACACAGTTTTTTTCTGTAATACAGGAGGATTGAAAAGATGACCTCTTAGATCCCTTTCAAATCTAAATCCATGATTCTGTGAAAATCTGGAAGGAATTTCTATGGATTTTTATACTATGAAGGTTTCTATCAATAAGACTGAGGAGAGTATGTTGGATAAAAAGTTAAGATTTGAGTCAGGAAGGCCTGATTTAAAGTCTATTTCTCATATATATTGGCTGTATGATCTTGGGTGAGTGATTTAATTGCTCAGGACCTCCTGGCAAATGTATTAGACTGGAGGTATCAAACATCTAGCCAGCCACAGGGCAAAGTTATAACCTTACTTAGTGGAGCTTGGCCAGATTAAAATATAATTGGGAACTGTTAACACAATAAACAAAAAATATAATAAAGCATGAGATAGTATAATATTTTAAAACTAAGGCAATATGATTTCTGTAAGGATCCTTATTTTTCAGAGAGGAATCTATTTCAATTTAACTCTACTCACTTAGAATATAAATTGCAGAGTAGGTCTATAATCTGGATTGGCAAAGGGTGTTTCTTCATACCAATCAGAGGTTTGGTTGTTAAAAAGAAAAAAATATATTTTATTCCAAAGAGGAAAACTTACCACTGAAACACACTTAGAAGGAATTTCAACCATTGTTTGATACAGATTATAGGTTTTTGTGACATTGCTTCCATTGGATATGTTCGTTTATATTTAAAACACATTAAAAATCTATGAGCCATAATCAAAGCTAGACTTGGAAAAATATATTATTTGTCAAAGTATTTCAGCAAGCATCTATTAAGCACCTACTATGTACTAGGGACATACAGTGTCCTGAGGGCAGCTAAATGGTACAGTGGATAGAGCATTAACCTGGAGTCAAGAAGACCTGAATTCAAATCTGATCTAAAACACTTACTAGTTGTCTGACTCTGGATTAGTCATTTAATCCTATTTGCCTCAGTGATCTTATCTGTAAAATGAACTGGAGAAAGAAAAAGCAAACCACTCTATTATCTTTGCCAAGAAAACCTGAAATGGGGTCATAGAGAGTTGGACATGATTGAAATAACTGAACAATAAATAGTTTCATTTAAACAATGTGTCAAAATCTTGTGAACTTAATGCTAAATCAGATACAAAGTTGAGATTCTCCATTTAAATTAATCCCAGAAAGTCTAGACATCTCAACTGAATCAATTGAAAGTGAACTTGTGAATAAATCATTAATGAATTTAAAAGAATATTAGGACCTTTGGGTCATTAGATGAAAGCAAATGAAGCCACAAAGGAAATAGCTCATGATTGTTTGAAGGAAATTAGTCATCCTTTATGTGACTATGAATAAAATAGCAAGATTATCTGGGAATTCTGAGATTCCAGAAGCAATTAGTGAGATGAGGGGGGTGGTATCAGAGAATCAAGTTTCTCTTCTCTCTTAAAAAGGCCAAAAGATCTGGAGTTCCCATTGGTGTTAGTGGCAATGTCTTTAGAACAGGTAGCAATGTCCTTGGCAAAGGTTGATGGCCGTGTTAGCATTTGGTGCTGAGAAATAGCATGCTAAAAGCTAACTAGACACAGAGGAAAGTTAGTTTCAGGACTCAGCAAGGACACATCCTTAAAATATAGGAGAAAGCTATACCTAAACATAACTTTATGAAAAGAGGAAATACTAATCAGGACTTAAGGGTTTACCTTTTGGCCACATATATTCTCTAAGTTTTAGCCAATCTTCCCCAGGGATCTACAGATCAAAAAGTATAAAATAATCCTTTTTGGGGGGGAGGGAAGGAAATATTTCTGCAACAACTATCCTTGTTATATTTAATAAGTTCTTTTTCTAACTGCTAATTAATGCTGACATAATCATTGGTGAGCAAATCAGTAGGAGTCTTGTGATTGATAGCATTTAGAAAACCTTAAGTTCTTAGGGTTACCTAGATCCTTGAGGAGAAAAATCAGTCAACCACCTCCTGTGAAACCTGAACACCATTGTGAGTAGGCAAAGAGGGAAATATGCATATAGCCAATGCTATATCTGCAAAACAAGCAGCAAAAGGAAGATATACATTCAAAGTTTTTTTTAAAGATTAAAGTATGTTATATATTAATACATTTTATTCTTTTACTTTATCACAGCTAATTCTCACAACAATGTATGTTTAATGACCCAAATATATTAGTAACTTATGAAGTAGGATATACTATTTTTATAAAATCTAATTAATTAGCAATTAATTTTTTAGAAAATTACTGACAATACCAAAGATCTTAGTGGACAGAACTTTCTTTTCCTCAGGTTCTTATTCATAAAATAAGATGGTAAAACCAGATGATATTCAAGATATCTTTCATCTCTAGATCCTATGATTCTATGAATAAATACAATAAAATTTGAGGAATTTGCTGCATATCTTTCATGAAGTTTAAGTGTTTTGAAACATTTTTCTTTGTTATAACAGATAAGTAATATTCTTCAGGATAAGATTATTGCTGATGCTAAAGAACACTGTATTTTTTTTTTTTTACCAAAAATAAAATGGAAAGTAGCACTGCTCTCTATCACTAATACAAGGACAACAAAATTAGATGAACTACTTAAGAGTCTTGAATATTTCTTTATATACTTAGAAATTTATAGTTGCCTTTCCCTAAAATTAGACTACAGTTAGATAACATCAAAACATCTAATCTATTTAATGAAAATTCAATCAATTTAGAGCAATACATTGTCTATGGGTTGGTTCAGTTAAATTTAACAGAAACAAATTAAACATCACCAAACACCATAGAAAATTCAAAGATAAAGAAATTATAGTTCCCGACTTCTTAGAGCTTGACTGAATACTTTTTCAACTGATTTTTAAATGTAGTATACATATAGCCTCTGATTGTATATATTACTTCTCAAAGGTATCAATTATACTTTCTTACCCCCTACAATAGAATTTAGCCCTCTTGAGGTCAGCTGAGTAATTTCTTATCTTTGAATCTCCTGAACCCACCCTACATTTCTCACATAATAAGATCTTAATAAATATTCATTGATTTAAAGTAGCAAGAATTACTCTTGAATATGTTGGCACTAAAAAGGAGAAGAAAATCTGATGGACTCAGCTCTACATTTTGCTATCACATCTATTCCTTCTTCGATATATATCTGTTTTCTTTCTATCAAGACAGGTGGGCTTTAAGAGGGCAGGTGTGTGAGTGTGAATGTACTTTCACAGCTGTATTCCTGCATTAGAATATTAAAATTAAAATGGAATTACCTTGTCAAGGATGCTGAGAATCAGTTTTTAGACTGTCTACAAACACTAATTTAACTGTTGTTCCTCTTAATGTTTGATCCTCAGGAAATAACCATCAAATTGACATACAATGTGAAGAACTGAAACATATCCCTATTCGCATTTTCAATGTGAACAAAACCAAAACATCTAAAAAAAGTTGCAGCTAAAATGAAGAATGGCACACAGATTCTCTTCAGAGAGACAAATGAAGGTACTGGCAGATTTGGCTTTAAATGCTCCTTAACAGAAGAAAAAATAACTTTTCCTGCCACCTGGGGGCTTTTTAAAGTTCTTGGTGAATATAAACTAAATCAGCCATCATGA
This sequence comes from Myrmecobius fasciatus, assembly GCA_023553655.1. Taxonomy (NCBI): domain Eukaryota; kingdom Metazoa; phylum Chordata; class Mammalia; order Dasyuromorphia; family Myrmecobiidae; genus Myrmecobius; species Myrmecobius fasciatus. The sequence goes on from JAJPUD010000130.1 coordinate 517,485, forward strand.
AGATATTTGGAATATATGCCAACACACATTTTAGAGGAGGAAAAAAGCAGAAAAACACTACAAAGAATTTGACATAATGCTCCAAGTTAAGAAAACACATTTAATATTGTTATTTTCCACTGAAAATGGGAGAATAGCAAAATTATGCTGGAAAATATTATTCACAAAACAGATTTAAAAAGTCTTGTAGAAGAGGCAGAAACTTCATGCCTTCACATTATGAAAAAGATGAATATTAAGTAACTGTGTTAAATTAAGTAAATGAACTATGTTCATATTAACAGGCTGGAAATGGCTGGTTATGCCAAGGCACTCATTCTTGCAAGAATGTAAAATAAATCTTTCCAGCATTAGAAAAAAAGAAATTACTAGTTATGGATATACAAGTCTTTTCAGAATCAACTGCCTGTGTGTGGTTGCATTATTGTTGGTTTTAGAGTAAATGTTGACCTAAATTCCAAATCAAATAAATAAATGGAGAAGAGAAGGTGACACTTCATATGTTAGTGTTGTATCAAAGTGTCATTGTTATGACACTATACAACATATCTAAATAGGTGGATTCAAACTATTTCCTCTATAAATTAGGAAATGGATAAAAATAAAGACATTGAATCAATCACATTTTAGAAGAACTGACAATATAGTTGCCACAAATAAAGAGCATGAAACAAGTACCTTAGGTCATTAGGTATTTATCTCTTTGCTAAACAAAGAAATATAACAAAGGATTACCCTAATTTAAAGAAAAAAATCAATTACAAAATACACAGTGGAGGAAAGTGACAGAAGACTACAAGTAGTTTATTTCCTCACAAAAGAGTAAAGAAAAGGTAAGAAGAAAATAAGCCTGAAAATGATCCCTTAGATCCAGCTGAGATCATCTTGAGAGCATTTATTTTAAAAACTCAAATAGATCTGCTGCATTATTATAGAACTTCAATTGCATTAGCAATGATCAGAAACTTACCACTGTGGACTTTACCACTTTAGCACCCAATAATTTGAGGAAGTGACAGTGGCATTTAAGGTGAAGTCAGCAAGTTCACCTGAAAGTAACCAAGTATACATGAAAGAAATCCATTCTAGCAGATGCCCCATCTTCAGAGATTGAATTTTCAAAATATCTCAAGAGCAGGAAGAATTCTAGAAGAATGGAAAAAAGATGATAGATGATACTTTTAACTAGAACAGAAAACTAAGAAGATCCATATTTTTTCTTTCTAATTTTATAAAAATATTTTTAAATGGCCTATGCACATATTCTGGGTGTCCTTGATGAAAACACATGGGGAGGACAGGAAATTCTTGCAAATGTTTATATAAATCAGATGATCCAACTTACCATGCTGAAGAGGCCATATGAACTTATTTTCTATTGCCTATTGATTTTTTTAAAGCATCTCACTATGCAGAATAATATGAAGCTTTAAATGATTTTTTCACAGAGTATCTCTCATGTACATGTACTTAAGATCCTTCACTTCTTATTTCCATATGCTATTCTTCTAAGTGTTAGAAAAGCTAAAGTCACCTAAATCAAGTCCAATATAATATGAAAGAGATTACTCTAATAAATTCACATTGAAAATAAGTTGATAAAAATGCATATTGTCATGACATGGTTAAACTATTTAGTTAAGTTAGTTAATTTGGAAATGGAAAATTATTTGGACCAAGAGCTTAAAAGACTAGACTGGCTTGTATGTGAGAAATTATATATTGTTTTCAGTGACTGAAAATTGCTTATTTGCAAAGGTTCATATCTTTCACTTCAATATTATCCTATTAAGGCTATAAAGCTACAAATCATGGAAAATCATAATTATGGAAGAAACAGAATTACAATTGACATTCAATAATCATATTACTGTAAGTAGCTTGCAGCATATCATCAATGAAAGAATGTGTGATAGAAATCTTCCCCCCAATTCCTCACTGTGAAACCAGAGAAAAAACTGTTGGTATCTACGAAACTACGAAAGGAGGGGATTGAATTAGATGATATTCAATAACCCTCTGAGCTCTAAATTCTATGATGCATAAGAACTATTATACATTATTATATATAATATATAAATATTATTAAATATTATTATTAATTTCCAAAGAAATGTATGAACTCTCAAAGAGGTGGATTAATCATTTAATAAAAATGAGAAAGAGAAGATGGATAACCTGAATGCTAAATTCATGTCTACCCTGGTTCCAAAAGAATCAGAGAATACCATCGTGAACTTTGGGTAGAACAGTGAGTAAATATCTATATAAAGATATAAATAAGAATTACTCCATTTCTTCTTTGCACTTTTTTAATTTAATGTGAGTCAGATTATTTACAATGATGTCAAAATTGACTTTAACATTAGCTGGTTGGTCTTAATGTTGCCTAAATTTGAGATTTAATCACACACACACACACACACATATATGTATACATATATATATATATACATATATATATATATATCTGAAAATTTATTTTTCCACATTCAATACTCCTGTGTTAAAGGTCAGATCCTAGATTCAACTCTATTTTTAATACTTTATTGCAATATATAACAACATGCAATGTTTATAATGATGTCTTCTGATATTCTAAAAGGTATTAATGAATCTACTAAGAAAAAAATTTTTTTTTGATAAGTCATTTACCTTTCATAAAAAAAAATCTCCCCATTTCCACCACTTATATAGTATATGTATAATTTTGGTATGAGGTTTTTTAGATCTACAAGATACTTTTGGTACTCTTTGATAGTTTCATAACTTCATTGGTGTGGGTATTCCCTCCTTTGGCAAAAAAAACCCTAATTCCTCTTCCAAGAATTAGAACATGAGTGGACATTCCACACTGTCAAATCACATGATTAGAAGTGCCATTAGCTGTGTACTCAATTATATAGTTAATGGAAAAATCTGTTCTTAAATACACGGCAGCAAAATTTAAAATGTCCACATATGCTCCTGTCCTCCAATTTCCTTAAAGCAAGAGTCTAGATTGGGGGCTTGGAATTTAGTCATTAAATCCCCATTATATTCTTCCCATTTAAAAAACTTGCTACTTTTAGAAAATAAACGGGAGGGGTAGGCGGGTTGTCTATTTGAACATGTGTAATATATGACATAGACTTATGAAAATATGTATGTCATCATGTTCTAGATGGATTTTTACTTTAATTTCAATATAATGTTGTCAGTTTAATATAAAATAAAAGATATTAAAGATAATTTCCCCATTCTAATATCCCTCCACAAAAAATTTGATGCTTAAGAAATTTCTTAAGAATTATACATGTGTTAGACATACTTAATCTCTGACTTGAAAGTAGTATTTTCTCTTTTAAAATTGCTCACTGCTTTTTTGGGATTCTTGATTATTTTCTTTCTCAGAATGAATATTAATGACTAAATACTTATTTAGTGATGAAGAGTTCACCTTCAAATTTTTCCTAATATAAAGTACAAAAAACTAAATAAAAGTCCTAATTATCACAAAACTTATTTGGAGAATTCTGCAAAACAGTGAGTACTATTAGGAACTGGTATCTTCTATTTCTACCAAATATACTTAATAAAACCATATATTTTGCTTATTTTTCTTCTTAATAGTAAACAAATAGTTACTTACTTCTCTGGATTTTTGACTTTTTGTCTATAAAGACTCATTCAGAGGACCCTCCTGCCCAATTCCCAAATTCTCCTCTCTGGCCAACCCAGAGGAAAAGGGCACCCCCTCTGTTGCTGCTATCTAGGAAAAAATAACAAGAAGTTGCTCCCACATTCTAAATCCAGGACACCTCTGTGGTATTTAGAGATCCCTTGTTCCAAGATGTACTTTGGACTAATAGTTATTATATAAGAAACATGGCACAATGATGGATACTTCAATATACTAAGGTCTCATCACTGTGAGCCCTCCAGTCTTTTAGATCCCAACTCTTGAATGCCTTCTCAAAATATGAGATTTTTCACTATACCTTTGAATAATCTTTGAAGAAACTCTCTCAAAGCCATGGATACCTTCTTTTGCAGTCTTTTAATATATTGTGAATCCCAGAGCAATTCTGGCATTTGACTTCTCTTATCTCTCACTCCAGTGTTAGACTCCAAATATGGTAGAACCACCAACCAAATCTCAGCCCTGGGCAGTAGACCAGGACATACCTTAATAACACACTACTAGCTTGGGACAGTCTGGGTCTATGTATACCTAAGGGAGGAGATTACCCTCTCTAACATCCCACATAAAACTGCATAATAATTCCCAGACTGCATAACAATTTCCTCCTCTACGAAGGTAAGAACTCAGATGATGAGTGAGAGGCATTTTAATTTTCATGTGAAAATTTCTATTTGCCATGAGCTTAATCATGCCAGAGTAAATCACAAGGGACTAGACCCTTCTTCTACAGAGCATATTAATCCCCTTTAATGTCACAAAGGACAGAAGCTGAGTAAATGGCAAACCTTTGCACAGTGATTGAACGTTTATTTCTTAAAGCTGATTTTTCTGAAGACAACAACTGGTCTCTTTCTGCACACCTTGAGGTGCACATGTTTTCACTCTGACCTTCTTGGTGTGTGTGTTTCATAGAGGAATAAGTGCAATATTTATAAGTTTCACAGCAGTGTCCCTGGAAAGGATAACTACTTCCTTTCAATCCTTTTTAAACATTATTTTCCCCCAGTCTTTCTCTATTTTTCTTCTTACCTTCAAATAACCATTCCAATAGCACAGCAATAACTGGGGTTCAAATCCACATAGTCAATGGGGGCAAACAAAAGAAAACATGTTTTTAGAGATACTATTAGATCACAGTAGCATTTATACCACTATCTTAAGTAAGAGGCAGCCCAGAATATGATGCTACTATCAAAATTGAAGACCAATAAACATCATCAGCCATAATCCTTTTAAGTATGTCTGTTGGAAAACCGATGTGCTTGTGAAGTTACAGAATCTGCTCTGACAGCATTTAGCACCCATAGGGAAAAATCAATTAGAGATGGAACCTGTTGGACAGCATTGGAAGTGAGAAAAGACAGGATAAGGCAAGGCATATAAAATGGGAGAAAAAATAAAAAGGGAAAATTGTTGGGAAATGTAATGGATTAAAATAATGGAATAAAAAGAGGTAGCTAAGAGTTTGATTTTTATCTCAAAATTCATTAATTCAAGAAACATTTATCAAATACCTCCTACATATAAGGCACTATTAGGTACTATGGAATAATGTTTCCTGCCCTCCATAATTTCATATTCTAGTAATCTAAGCAAGCCTTTTCCCCTTTCTTTTGTATGGAAACTGAAAAATAATTTTTCAAAATCCATCCTTTTCTTGAATCCTTTCTACACAGACCTCATTTTGAGAAAGTCACTCTAGAACCCCACTTAGCATTTGCATGTATAAACCTAACATTGATATTTAAAAGACATTGTTTCTAGCACTTGAGTTCAGTTACCTTTGTATTTGGACAAGTTCCTTAAGCACAGAACAAACATGCTCAAAATGATTTCTAACTTAATACTGACCCACTGTTCATAGGAACTCAATAGATAGAGGATGGAATTTCTTTCTCTGATTTTAGGTCAAGATTTTGAATTCATACCCTAAAGGAACTTCTATCTTTGAAACTAGGCATTCAGATACCTTATTATATTGAATGACTTATTAGTCTACTTTTTCTATTATAATTTTCATTATTATTATTTTCATTCACCACAAAAGCCTTATTTATGGACAATTTGAGAGTCAGTTTTTTTTCTCTAGGTGATATATATAACAAATAAGAAAGGCTGGAATAGATCTTCTATTCCAAAAGAAAACTGTGGTTTCCTTTTCTTCCTTCCTTCCTTCCTTCCTTCCTTCCTTCCTTCCTTCCTTCCTTCCTTCCTTCCTTCCTTCCTTCCTTCCTTCCTTCCTTCTTTTCATCTTTCTTTCTTTCTTTCTTTCTTTCTTTCTTTCTTTCTTTCTTTCTTTCTTTCTTTCTTTCTTTCTTTCTTTCTTTCTTTCTTTCTCTCTCTCTCTCTCTCTCTCTCTCTCTCTCTCTCTCTCTCTCTCTCTCTCTCTCTCTCCCCCTCTCTCTCTTTTAAATTAAACATTTTTATTTACAGAACATAAGAGTAATTTTTCAACATTGGCCTTTGCAAAACTTTCTGCTTCAAATTTTTCCCTTCTTCCCCCACCCCTGCCCCTAGATGGCAGGTAGTCTAATTCATGTTAAATATCTTAAAATATATGATAAATCCAATATATACATAAATATCTATACAGTTATCTTTCAGACAAGAGAAATTGGATCTAGAAAGAGAAAGAAAAAGAAAAAAAACCTAAGAAGGAAAAAACATGCAAGTAAACATCAACAGAAAACATTGAAATGCTATGTTGTGGTTCACACTCAGTTCCCACAGGCCTCTCTCTAGATGCAGATGGCTTTCTTCATCACTGAACAATAAGAACTGATTTGAATCATCTCATTGTTGAGGGGAGCCACATCCATCAGAATTGATCATCATATAGTCTTCTTGTTGCTGTGTATAATGATCTCCTGGTTCTGCTCATTTCATTTAGCATCAGTTCCTGTAAGTCTCTCCAGGCCTCTCTGAATCATCCTGCTGGTCGTTTCTTACAGAACAATAATATTTCATAACATTCATATACCATAATTTACTCAGCCACTCTCCAATTGATGGGCATCTCCTCAGTCTCCAGTTTCTAGCCACTACAAAAAAGGCTGCCACAAACATTCTTGCACATGTGGGTCCCTTTCCTCCTTTAAGATCTCTTTGGAATATTGGCCTAGTAGAAACACTGCTGGGTCAAAGGGTTTATTATAGACACAGTTTAATAACTTTTTGAGCATAGTTCCAAATTGCTCTCTAGAATGCTTGGATCCTTTCACAGTTCCACCAACAATGTATCAGTGTCCCAGTTTTCCCACATCCCCTTTAACATTAATTATTACCTTTTCCTGTCATCTTAGCCAATCTGACTGGTGGCTAGTGGTATCTCACAGTTGTCTTAATTTGCATTTCTCTGATCAATAGTGATTTGGAGCATCTTTTCAGATGACTAAAAATAGTTTCAATTTCTTCATCTGAAAATTGTCTATTCATATCCTTTGGCCATTGATCAATTGGAGAATGGCTTGAATTCTTATAAATTTGAGCTAATTATATATTTTAGAAATGAGGTCTTTATCAGAGCCTTTGAATATAAAAATGTTTTCCCAGTTTATTGCTTCCCTTTTAATCTTGTCTGCATTAGTTTTGTTAGTACAAAAACTCTTTAACTTGATATATCAAAATGATCTAGTTTGCAATTGATAATGATCTCTAGTTCTTCTTTGTTCACAAATTCCTTCCTCCTCCACAGATCTGAGAGGAAAACTGTCCTATGTTGTTCTAATTTGTTTAAAATACAATTCTTTATGTCTAGATCATGAACACATTTCAATTTTATCTTGGTAAAAGAAGTTAGGTGTGGGTCAATGCCTAGTTTCTGCCATACTAGTTTCCAATTTTCCCAGCACTTTCTGTCAAATAGTGAGTTCTTATCCCAAAATCTGGGGTCTTTGGGTTTGTTAAACACGATTACTACAGTCGTTGACTATTTTGTCTTGTAAAGCTAACCTATTCCACTGATCAACTACTCTGTTTCTTAGCCAGTACCAAATAGTTTTGATGACTGCTGCTTTATAATATAGTTTTAAATCTGGTACAGCTAGGCCACCATCATTTGAGGTTTTTTGTTTGTTTGTTTTTTCATTAATTCCCTTGAAATTCTTGACCTTTTGTTCTTTCAGATGAGTTTTGTTGTTATTTTTTCTAAGTCAGTAAAATAGTTTCTTGAGAGTTTTATTGGAGTTTGATTTGATATAGCACTAAATAAATAGATTAGAAACTGTGGTTTCGACATCCTTTAAATATGTCAAAAACTTCTATTATTTAATTGTCATTAGAACTTCCTCTAACATAATGAGGCTAAGACCCATAGTTTTAGAGTTGTTTGAGGTTTGAAAACTTTAAGGGACTTGCCAGTGCTTATGATGCAATAAGGTATTAGTGGATGTAAGTAAGCATATGCTAGTATTAGTGACAAGATTTGAACCAAATCTCCTAGACTCCAAGTCCAGAGCTTCATCCACTCTGTTGTATTATCCCTCTTACATCATTCCTAAGACCACTTAAAACAGTATTAGCTTGAATATTTGTAATTTGTAAATTGAATATTTGTAACTATTGAATATTTGTAAGAATATAAACTAAAGGTAGGAAGAAGAACTGGATGAATTCTTGAAATCTTTTTTACTTTTGGAATCAAACTTGTTCCAGTTTTCCAGTATAATAACTAGTGAACCAATTGGGAAAATTCCAATAGCATGGCATTCAGTAAATTTATCAGTTATGTTTTTTCATAGGATTGAGTTAGGTATAATAATATTCAATTGTTTTATGACCTTTTCAATGTGGAAGTTCATAATGGTGCAGATTGCAACCCATCTACACTTTCCCATGTTGTACTACTCTTTATCATGTTTTATCAAAGGTTCACCATAAGGGGCCCTTTCAGTGAGACCACTATATACCTTTCCACTGACTTCTGAATAATACTTGATTTTAATTCTCTGGAGTCTGCATGAGTTCAATGAGCCATGGTCTAACAACTAAAGTAGTATGTTGTTACTGAAAGGCTGAATTTTTGTTTCAAAGAAAAATTTAAGGCCATTAAAGGAGCTTGGAATTTCCCCACAGGTGTATTAATATCTGGGATAGATAGGTGGTACAATGGATAAGAACACTGAGACCAAAATCAGGAAGATCTGAGTTCAAATCTAGACTCAGACACTTACTAGTTGTATGACTCCAGACAAGTCATTTAACCCTGTTTTCCTCAGTGTCCTCATCTGTAAAGTGAACTAGGAAAGGAAATGGAAAATCACTCTAGTATCTTTGCTAAGCACCAAATAGGGTCACAAAGAGTGGAATATGATCCAATCAACTTGAAAATAACATATTATAGCACTACATATTGTTATAATGTATATATAGCAATAATAACAATATTATTATTAAAATAATTAGCAAGAGCAGATTTGATTGTGAAACTGAGTAAAAAGCTAAAAGCATTTGATTCATACTCCTGTGATGAGTGGAAGAGGATGAAAGCTGGACTAGGAAATATAAAACCTGGTGCTGCCACTCATAATGTGAATGATAGGTGCCTAAGCCTGTTTCCACATCTGTAAAATGGGGATAACAAGATTTCTATTTTCTTCTTTGTGGGGTAATTGTGAAGAAAGAAAATTTGCAATCCATAAAACTAGAAAAATGTGAGCTTTTTTAATCACTTTAATCTTTACTAAAATTAATCAAAGTCACCCCTCAATTATCTAGGGTAGAAGTGATCAGTGAAATCCACAGAAAACTTATTAAGTTCTTCTGTCAGCAGATTGCTTCAAACTTCAACCCACTAAACCGTTTTGCTAAGACTCTTTACACACAGGTAACAACATTACAAATTGCATTTCATAACCTTTACTATTCCTTTCCAGCCAGAGCTCTGGTGGTGGACTAATGAGTAGAGAGACAGACTTAAGGATGGGGTAATGGGAGAAAGGAGGGTGAGAAAATAGGGTCTGGACAATATGCCAACTGGATAATTATCCCCTGAATAATCGAGAGTTAACAGTTATAAGTCATTTTCTTTCCTCACAATGAAGTCTGTGGTGCTGAGAGTCACAAGGCTTCCAGGCCCCAGGAGCTGAAGCCTGCTCTTTATCTGGCAAATAGAGCCCACTGTGAAAGGCTCCCCACAGTATCTTTGCAGTTCCCAGTGCCCCTCAGCCCTGACCTGGGGAGACCTCCTCTAGGGACAAGAGGATAGTTCAGTCTCCAGGACCCATTCAACCCTCATCTGCTCTGCTGAGCCTGAAAACAGGGAAGCTAATTAGTGCCTGCCAACAAGGGTGTTAATTAGAGACAACCATGGTGATGTTTTTTGTGGGGAGAATCCATTTACCTGGCATGGGATTTTTTTTTTCCCTGAGAGAATTTACCAATGTGTGAAAAAGGAGCATAGGAAAAAAAAAGAGGGCTAACCAGGAAGCTGACAGCCCAGCACTGAGGAATTGATCTAGTCTCCTGTTATTCAGAGATTTCCAGTCAAAATCAATATACACAGAGCAGGATGCACTAGGACAGCTTCAGCAGCAATAACAATGGTGCCATTTATGACAGAGTGCCTACAGTAGGTATTTTCACTTAATCTGTGCAATGGGAGCTGTTTTTAATCATTTGATATGCTCACAGCTATCTCTTGGAGGTTTTTAGGGGACAGTGCATTTGCTTTTCTATATCTTCAAAATGTGTTCATATTAATGAAAGACTCCTTGAGAGAGATGAGACTTAACATCAGTTTCCCCAGTGCATAATAATGGGAAGAGGGAAGGGTGAAGAATGGGAAGGAAAGTGAGGAAAAGACAAAGACCAACACATGCTTGCTAGTGGAAGTAGTTTCATTATTCAGTTCACTAAATTCAGAGTAAGCCCAAGTATTTGAGGAAGGGTAGAGAATCATGACATTGACAAAGAACTACAACTAAGGAACAAACAGGGAAAATAACCACCCCAGTAGAGGGGAAAATTGAATGGATTTGGAATCAGAAACTCCAAGCCTTTATTATTTCCCTGTTGTATGTTTAAGCAAGTCATTTAATTTCTCTGAGCCTGTCTCCTTATTTGCAAGATGAGTTTACTATTTTCACTATTTATTTCACAATGTTATGATGAAACATAGAGAAGAAGGATAGGCAATGAAAATCCTACATAGATTTTACATCTAGGCTAAGAGCAAACCTAAGAGGCCTATTAATTAGTCTAACCCAATATTTTAGGCACTTAGATAGCAAAATAGATAGAGTCCCAGGCCTGGGGTTAGGAATATGCGTCTTCCTGAGCCCCAATCTGATAGTTGTGTGACCCAAGGCAAGTCACTTAACCTTGTTTGCCTCAGTTTACTTATCTGTAAAATAAGCTGGAAAAGGAAGTGGCAAACCACTCCAGTATCTTTGCCAAGAAAATTCCATATAGGATCACAAAGAACCAGACAAAACTTAAAAATGACTAAACAACAAATAATTTTAAACATAAATAAACTGGATCCAAGGAGATAATGTGTCATACCAAAAGTTACACAAAAGTTGCTAAGGTGGGATCTAAGGCCTTATCCTCTCACTCTAAATCCAATGATCTTTCCACTTTGCTATAATGCCTTTCTATAAACATTAGAGAGAATTATTAGTATTGTTACTAAGCAATATTTCAGCCAAACAAAGTAGCAAGCTGTTGCTTATGCTTTAAATCCAATTAGAAAGCTCCTCATTGTAAATACCCAGGCCAGCCATTTATGGTTAAATGAGTATATTCAGTCTTGAGCTTGGAAAGTAAAGCCCAAGAATATATCTACCTTGGAGAAACTGAGAAAAGTCAAGGAAGGAGAAAACTCAATTGGTAACCAGACTCTAATCAAGGACTTTGGCAGCACATCTACTAAACTAGAAACAATAGAGAAGATTAGCATGGCCCCTGCTGTTAATGAGACAGCCTGATTTTATCCACCAATTATCTGTCATGAGCAGAGCACCTGGACCTTTGGAGAGACACTGCCCACATTTTTCCACCAAACATCTGTTACAGAGACTGGAAGAGAGGGAGATATTTAGTAAATTCCCTGCCTACATACAACTACTGGAAGCTGAGTTAGGCAACAACAATCCCAAATCTTTTAAGGACAAATACTAATTCCATGAAGTTTCTTTAAATAATAGGAAATATTGAGCTTTATTAAATAAATGTGTATCTTATAGAAAGAGAGGGAGTGTGAATAAGAATGGGCAGGAGTGGGGGATATGTGTGAAAAAAGTGAGAGAGAAAGACAGTGAGAAAAAAGGAGAGCCAGAAGGAAGAGAAGAGACAGAGGTAGAAGGACAGACAGAGAGATTTAATGACTATAAAGCACATGGATTATCAGGAGGAATTCCTGCCTCAGAAACAAATATACAAAACCTAATATAAGCTCAGAGTATGACTCTTAATTGGTGGCATTGTGGGGGGAGAAGGGGAGGGGAAAAGTGGAAGATGTCATTGACATAATGAGTGGTTGTTTTGAGCATAATTCTCCTAACCCAACCTCAGAAAAAAAAAGAAATTTTCTGAATTTAATGTTATTATAGGTATATCAACAAGAAGACAGAAACATTCTTATTCAAGACAAAATCTTTTGAACTAATATTAGAAAACCAAACTATTTCCAGCTTCTATTTATCTTTACCTACCCTGTGTAACTGACAAAATCAGTGTGAACTAGCTGATTTTTAAGTTTCTGATTTATGTTGGTATTTCCTTTACCCTGAGTCATACAAGAGTAGCTTATTCTGAAATTCCCATAACCCATAAAGGCAAAAAATGGGGAGAAGAGACTCCCATACTTGAGGGAAAATCACAGCAGAACAAACTTAAACTTAAAGAACAAGGTAAAAAGAAGTGAAATATACAAAACAGGACAAAACAAAACAAAAAAAGAGAAAGCAAGATGATAAATTATTTGGTTTCCTCAATAACTATGAAATAATAGTATGGAACTTAATAATAATTCAAAAGAAAAGTACATACACATTTTATGAAGATATTAAGATGGATATTAGATTGGAAATCATGATTTTCCAAGAAAGAATAAATAAGAAAAATACAACATAGAGAACTTAGAAAACATGATAAAGATTCGCTCTAAAATAACAGAGGTTCTAAAAAAAGAGAATAATAGTTCACAGCCAGGGTGGCAGAATAAGGGCAGGGATTTTCCTGAGCTCTCCTAAATTACTTTTCAAATAACTTTAAGATAATAACTTGAAATGAATTCTGTAGTAATAGAAACAACAAAAGAATAGGGTGAAATAACTGAGAATATTGGCAGAAAGGGCCTGTTGGCAATAGTTTCTGTAGCTCCAAGTTTACAGACATTATGGGAGTTGGGCAACTAATCAGAATATTCCAGAGGACCCTTGCTGGCACTGGGTGAAGTTACATCATCCATAAGGTCAGAGTCTCAAGGCAAGAAAAAAACACTAGCACACTAGAACATGAAGCCTTCAGCCATTGGGAAGCTGAGACTCTGGTCACAATTTCAGAGTGAAAAGAAGTGCTTGTGATCTCTCACAAACTATAGCATAGGCCAAGAAAGCAGTGACCACATCTCTTCTTAGATCATACCACTTTGGAAGAACTCAAAACTTACACAATCCCAGGACTTACTCTGAAAACAGTAGTACCAAAAACCCCTAAACTTTGGGTCATATCTACCTCCCATGCACCAACTTTAACATAAAGTTAAAAGTCAAGAAAGAGGCTAAAATTGAGGAAACTACAACAACAACAAAAAGAGTTTGACCCTAGAAAGTTATTATGGTGTCAAGAAAGATGAAAACACAAACATAGAAGAAGACAAGAAACTCAAAAAAGATACATCAATGAAAAATATAAATTGGTCTCGAGACCCAAAAGAATCATGGAAGAGTTCAAAAAAAGGACTTTAAAAATCAAATAAGAATGATAGAAGGAAAATTATAATAAGAGATTAGAGTAATACAAGAAAATCAAGAAAAAGAGTTAACAGTTTGGTAAAAGAAGCATAAAAATTGGGTGGACCCAATATGGCGGAGATCAAACAGGAGTCTGTGTAACCTCCTCTAACCTTCCCCCAAACCAACAACATGTGAAGCTCTAGACTGATTTTGAAGTAAAAAAATCCATAATATCTGGAGGACAACATATTTCTAGAAGAAGATACTCTGGAAGAACTTCAAAACAGGTCTGTTTTAATTGGGCAGGGGGGTGGTCTGCTGAACCCAGACTGCAGCACAGGGAGACTGGGGCAGGGAGCTGGAGCAGGGAGCTGGAACAGGAGTTGGAGAAGGAGTCAGAGTGTTGTGCTTTTCACAAACCTGGGAGTCTTCTGTGGGCCTCTTGGGCCAATCTGTCCTGATTGTAAGCAGGTGGTTTGGAAAATCTGCCTTTTGTCAGGGGTAGATTGTGAACCACTGGATCCCTGATGAGGGAGAGCCCTAGCTGCCATTACACGGCACCCTAAAGCAATCAATCAATCAGCAGAACTGATCAGCACCTGAAATAACTCAATCAGCAGAACTGCCCCAGGGCAAATTAAAGCAGCGGTCCCTCCTTTGCCTTGAACAGACCTCACACCTTAAAAAAATGAATAAAAAAACAAAAAGAGCTCTCACCATAGACAGATTTTATGGAGAGAGGAAAGAACAGACCTCAAATCCTGAGGTAAAGCAACTCCAGAAAAGGCCCTAAAGAGAGACATAAACTGGACTCCATGCCACAAGGCTTTCTTTGAAAATTGCATAAAGAATCTTAAAAGAGTTAGAAGAAACATGGGGAAATGAAATTAGATCACTGCAAAATAAAATGTAAAAAAACTACAATGAACAAATTGGCCAATTACAAAAGGAGCTAAAAAGAGTAACTGAAGAAAATAAGACATTAAAAATTGGAATCGAACAAATGGAAGTGAATGACTCATCAAGACTTCAAGAATCAGTCAAACAAAAACAAAAAAATGAAAAGATAGAAAAAAACATGAAATATCTCCTAGGAAAAACAACTGACCTGGAAAATAGATCTGGGAGAGGCAATCTAAGGATTATAGGGCTTCCTGAAATCCATGATGAAAAAAAGAACCTAGATACTATCTTTCAGGAAATCATAAAAGAAAACTGCCCTGATATTTTAGACTCAGAAGGCAAAATACTTATTGAAACAATCCACCGATCACCTCCTGAAAGAAACCCAAAAATTAAATCCCCAGGAATATCGTGGCTAAATTCCAGAACTATCATACCAAGGAAAAGATATTACGAGAAGCCAGAAAGAAACAATTTAAATATCGAGGAGCCACAATAAGGATCACACAGGACCTAGCAGCTTCTACTTTAAAGGATCGAAGGGCCTGGAATCAGATATTCCAAAGGGCAAAGGAACTTGGATTACAGGGAAGAAGATGGTCATTCAATGATATAGGAGAATTTCACCTATTTCTAATGAAAAGACCAGAACTGAACAAAAAATTTGATCTACAAACACAAACAACAAGAGCAACATAAAAAGGTAGCAAGAAAAAAAAAACTCTTGAGAACTATATTTATGTTATGGATACTTATAGAATGAGGGTTGATTTTATGATTTTATTATTACATTATGATTATTATGATATGATTGTTGTGATTTTATGATTATTATGATATGATTATTTCAATTTTATGATTATTATATGAAAATATGAAAAAGAAATTAGAGGTAGAAAAGGGATAACACTGGAAGAAGAGGAAAAGGAGGTAAAATAAGGGAAATTACATCACATTGTAGAGGCAAAGAAAATCTATAATGATTGAAGGAAAAAAGTGAGGGGGATAAGAATTGTGTTAATATCCATCTCATCAGAATTGGCTCTGAGGGAATAATAAACATATTGCGTATCAAAAAGAAACTTGTCCTACCTTATAAGGAAACAGGAGGGAAAGGGGGAAAAGAAAGGCAATAGACTAATAGAAGGGAAAACAGAAGAATTAAGGGAAAGATGTAAAAAAAAAGGGGGTGGGGCTCTAAAGGGGAAGCATTGTTTGAGAGAAGTGGTTATCCAAAGCAAAATACTAGGGAGGAGGGAAAGGGGATAGGAAAGAGAAAAGCATAAACTAGAGTAAATAAGATGGCAGGAAATACAGAATTAGTTATTTTAACTGTGAATATGAATGGAATGAATTCTCCCATAAAGCGGAAGCAGATAGCAGACTGGATTAAAAACTAGAATACAACAATATGTTGTATACAATATGTATACTTTTAACACATCTAAAGCATAGAGACATATACACGGTGAAGGTAAAAGTCTAGAGCAGAATCTATTATGCTTCAGGTGAAAAAAAAAAGCAGGGGTAGCAATCCTGATCTCAGATCAAGTAAAAACAAAGATAGATCTAGTTAAAAGAGACAAGGAAGGAAACTATATCTTACTAAGGGGTACCATAGACAATGAAGCAATATCAATACTAAACATATATGCACCATGTAGTATAGCATGGAAATTCCTAGAGGAAAAGTTCAGAGAGATTCAAGAAGAAATAGACAGCAAAACTATTATAGTGGGGGATCTCAACCTTCCTCTCTCAGAACTAGATAAATCAAACCACAAAATAAATAAGAAAGAAGTTAAGGAGGTAAACAAAATGTTAGAAAAGTTAGATGTGATAGATCTTTGGAGGAAATTGAATGGAGACAGAAAGGAGTTTACTTTTTTCTCAGCAGTCCATGGAACTTATACAAAAATTGACCATGTGTTAGGACACAAAAACCTCAAAATCAAATGCAGGAAGGCAGAAATAGTAAATGTATTTTTTTCAGATAATGATGGAATAAAAATCACATGCAATATAAGGCTAGGAGAAAATAGACCAAAAAGCAATTGGAAACTAAATAATTTCATCGTAAAGAATGAATGAGTGAAACAAGAAATTACAGACCCAATTACTAATTTCATCCAAGAGAATGACAATAATGAGACAACATACCAAAATTTGTGGGATACAG
Organism: Myrmecobius fasciatus; assembly: GCA_023553655.1. Taxonomy (NCBI): domain Eukaryota; kingdom Metazoa; phylum Chordata; class Mammalia; order Dasyuromorphia; family Myrmecobiidae; genus Myrmecobius; species Myrmecobius fasciatus. Next base: position 534,151 of record JAJPUD010000130.1, read on the forward strand.
CCAAAGCGGTAATAAGGGGAAATTTTATATCACTAGATGCTTATTTGCAAAAAATAGAGAAAGAGAAAATCAGTGAATTGGGCTTGCAACTAAATAAGCTAGAGAAAGAACAAATTAAAAACCCCCAATCAAGTTCCAAAATTGAAATCCTAAAAATAAAAAGAGAGATTGATAAAACTGAAAGTAAAAAAACTATTAAATTAATAAATAAAAATAAAAGTTGGTTTTATGAAAAAACCAACAAAATAGATAAACCTCTAGTTAATTTGATTAGAAAAGGAAAGAGGAAAATCAAATTGTTAATCTCAAAAATGAAAAGGGAGAACTTTCCACCAATGAAGAGGAAATTAGAGCAATAATCAGGAGTTATTTTGCCCAACTTTATGCCAATAAAATTGATAAAATAAGTGAAATGGAGGAATATCTACAAACATATAGATTGCCCAGATTAACAGAAGAGGAAATAAATTACTTAGAAAAAGAAATAGAACAAGCCATTAATCAGCTCCCTAAGAAAAAATCCTCAGGACTAGATGGATTTACATGTGAATTCTACCAAACTTTTAAAGAACAATTAACTCCAATATTATATAAACTATTTGAAAAAAACAGGGAATGAAGGACTCCTACCAAATTCCTTTTATGACACAGACATGGTACTGATACCTAAACCAGGTAAAACAAAAACAGAGAAAAAAAATTATAGACCAATCTCCTTAATGAATATTGATGCAAAAATCTTAAATAAAATATTAGCAAAGAGATTACAGAAAATCATTCCCAGAATAATACACCATGACCAAGTAGGATTTATACCAGGAATGCAGGGATGGTTCAATATTAGGAAAACTATTAGCATAATTGACTATATCAATAACCAAATTAACAAAAAACGTATGATAATCTCAATAGATGCAGAAAAAGCATTTGATAAAATCCAACATCCATTCCTATTAAAAACACTAGAGAGTATAGGAATTAATGGACTTTTCCTTAAAATACTCAGTAGCATCTATTTAAAACCATTAGCTAGCATCATATGTAATGGTGATAAACCGGAACCATTCCCAATAAGATCAGGCGTGAAAAAGGTTGCCCACTATCACCATTACTATTCAATATTGTATTAGAAATGCTAGCTTCAGCAGTAAGACAAGAAAAGAGATTAAAGGAATTAGAGTAGGTCATGAAGAAACCAAATTATCACTCTTTGCAGATGATATGATGGTCTACTTAGAGAACCCTAGAGAAACAACTAAAAACTATTAGAATTAATCCACAACTTTAGCAAAGTTGCAGGATACAGAATAACTCCATATAAATCATCAGCATTTTTATACATCACCAACAAAATGCAACAAGAAATACAAAGAGAAATTTTATTTAAAATAACTTTCTATAGTATTAAATATTTGGGAATATATCTGCCAAGGGAAAGTCAGGATCTATATAAGCAAAATTACAAAACACTCTCCACACAAATAAAGTCAGATCTAAACAACTGGAAAAATATGAAGTGCTCTTGGATAGGTCGAGCGAATATAGTAAAGATGGCAATATTATCTAAACTAATCTATTTAGTGCTATACCAATCAAACTTCCAAGACATTATTTAACGGATCTAGAAAAAATAACAACAAAATTCACCTGGAAAAACAAAAGGTCAAGAATTTCAAGGGAATTAATGAAAAAAAAAAAAAAAGCAAATGAGGGTGGCCTATCTGTACCAGATCTAAAACTATATTATAAAGCAGTGGTCATCAAAATCATTTGGTACTGGCTAAGAAATAGAGTAGTGGATCAGTGGAATAGGTTAGGTTCACAGGACAAAATACTCAATGACAATAATAATCTAGTGTTTGATAAACCCGAAGATCCCAGTTTTTGGGATAAAAACTCACTATTTGACAAAAACTGCTGGGAAAATTGGAAACTAGTATGAAAGAAACTAGGCATTGACCCACACCTAACACTATATACCAAGATAAGTTAGAAATGGATTCATGATCTAGACATAAAGAATTATATTTTAAACAAATTAGAACAATGTAGGATGGTTTACCTCTCAGACCTGTGGAGGGGGAAGGAATTTGTGACCAAAGAAGAACTAGAGATCATCATTAATCACAAAATAGATAATTTTGACTATATCAAGTTAAAAAGTTTTATACAAACAAAATGAATGCAATCAAGATTAGAAGGGAAGCAATAAACTGGGAAAATACTTTTACATTCAAAGTTCTGATAAAAACCTCATTTCTAAAATATATAGAGAATTGACTCAAATATATAAGAATTCAAGCCATTCTCCAATTGATAAATGGTCAAAAGATATGAACAGACAATTTTCAGATGAAGAAATTGAAACTATTTCTAGTCACATGAAAAGGTGCTCCAAATCACTATTGATCAGAGAAATGCAAATTAAGACAACTCTGAGATACCACTACACACCTGTCAGATTGGCTAAAATGACAGGAAAAGATAATGACAAATGTTGGAGGGGATGTGGGAAAACTGGGACATTGATACATTGTTGGTGGAACTGTGAACAGATTCAACCATTCTGAAGAGCAATCTGGAACTATGCTCCAAAAGTTATCAAATTGTGCATACATTGTGTTTCTACTGGCCCTATATCCCAAATAGATCTTAAAGGAAGGAAAGGGACCTACATGTGCAAAAATATTTGTGGCCGCCCTTTTTGTAGTGGCAAGAAACTGGAAACTGAAAGGATGCCCATCAATTGGAGAATGGCTGAATAAATTATGATATATGAATGTTATGGAATATTATTGTTCGGTAAGAAATGGCCAGCAGGATGATTTCAGAAAGGCCTGGAGAGACTTGCATGAACTGATGCTGAGTGAAATCAGCAGAACCAGGAGAACATTATACACAGCAACAAGACTATATGATGATCAATTCTGATGGACACGGTTCTCTTTAACAATGATGTGATTCAAACCAGTTCCTATTGTTCAGCGATGAAAATAGTCATATACATCCAGAGAGAGGCCCGAGGGAACTGAGTGTGCACCACAACACAGCATTCTAACACTTTCTGTGAATATTTCCCTGCATTTTATTTTCCTTCTTAGGTTTTTTTTTTCTCTCTAGATCTGATGTTTCTTGCTCAGTAAGATAACTGTATAGGTATGTATACATATATTGGATTTGTCATATAATTTAACATATTTAGCATGTATTAGATTACCTGCCCTCTAGAGGTGGGGGGTGGAGGAAAGGAGGGGAAAAGCTTGGAACAAAAAAATTTTTTTTGCAAAGGTCAATGCAGAAAAATCACTCTTATGTTTTGTAAATAAAAAGCTTTTATTAAAAAAAGAAGCATAAAAATCTACTGAAGAGAACTTTTTAAAAAGCAGAACTTACCAAATCAGAAATTTGTATACAAATCCACCAAAGAGAACTTCTTAAAAAGTAGAATTGACCAAATGGAAAAAGAGGTACAAAAGTTCAATGAAGAAAATAATTCCTTAAAAATTAGAATTAAGCAATTGAAGGCTAATGACTCCAGGAGACATGAAGAAACAATAAAACAAAACAAAAAAAGAAAAAAAAATAAGAAAATATGATTTTTTCTTTGAAAAACAATTGACAAAAAATATATTCAGAAGAGACAATGTAAGAATTTTTTGGGCTACCTGAAAGCCACACTTCACAAAAAATTAATCTAGACATCATCTTTCAAGAAATTATCAAGGAAAAGTGTCCTGACATCCCAGAGCTAGAGGATAGAATTAGAAACTGAAAAAATTATCTGATCATCTCCTGAAAGAAATTCCAAAATTAAAACTTCCAGGAATATTACAGGCAAATCCCAGAGCTCTTAGGTCAAAAAGAAAATACTGCAAGCAGTGGTAAGAAACAATTCAAATATTATGAAGCCACTCTCAAGATGACACCAGATTTAGTAGCTTCTACATTAAAGGATAGAAGGGCTTCAAATATCATATCCTGAAGGGCAAAGGACCTAGGATCACACTAAGAATTACTTACTAGCAAAACTGTCTGTAACCCTTCAGGGGGAAAAGGATATTTTAAGAAACAAAGGACTTCTAAGCATTTCTGATGAAAAAGACAAGAAAATTTGACTTTATAGCAACTTTAACAATTTTATTTTATTTATTTATTTTTGGTGGTGGTAATGTTGACAATTGGGGATTGGCTGAACAAGTTGTGGTATATGATTGCGATGGAATGCTATTGTACTATAAGAAATGACATGCAGGATATTTTCATCAAAATCTGGAAAGATTTATGAGAACAAATATGAGTAAAGTGAAGTAAACAGAACCAGGAGATCAGTGTACACAGTAAAAGGAATATTTTACAATGATCACTTGTGAATGAGTTAGATTTCTCAATAATACCATGTAAAACAATTCCAAAGGACTTATGATGAAAAATTCTATCCACCTCCAGAGAAAGAAATGATAGAGTCTGAATGAAAATAAAGTATATTTAAAAAAAAAAACTTTATTTTCCTTGTTCTTTTTCTTGGTCTGTGCTTTCTTTCAAAATATGACTAATATGGAAATTATGTTTTTCATAACTGCACATGTATTACAAATATCAAATTGCTTGTCTTCCCAATGAAAGTAGAGGGGGGGAAAGGGAAGGTGGGAATTTGGAACTTAATTTTTTTAAATGAATGTTAAAAAAAGTTTTTATAGATAATTGGAAAAATTAAAATATTTTGAAAAAAGATAATTACAAGTTTGAAATCCAAAAATACAATAAGAAAAACTATTAGATGAAAAGCAAAAACAAGATGCTTTTAAAATTTTTACTTATTTTATTCCAAATGTATGAAATAAAGCAAGTATTTCCATAACATAGAACAGAAAAAAGGTGATTGTACATGAAACTCCAAATCTATTCTGTTGAAATTACTATTTCTTTTAACTATATAATGAAGGTATCATGTAATTTTCTTCTCCCCTTTTTTTCTTTACTTCCCCCACCTGCCCTAGAGATAGATATTGTTAGGCAAATCTCTCTGTCTCTCTATATAGATAAATACATAGATCTCTTTCTCTCTCTCTCTTTTTCTCTCTCTCTCTCTTTCTCTCTCTCTCTCTCTCTTTCTTTCTCTCTCTCTCTCTCTCTCTCTCTCTCTCTCTTTCTCTCTCTCCCTCTCTCTCTCTTTCTCTCTCTCTCTCTCGATGTCTATAGATATAGATGTATATATCTACGTGTAGATATATACATATATCTAGATATATAGAGAGAGAGCATGCATATATGTATACACATCCACATCTATATTTATACATATATGTATATAAAACTGTGTATGTGCATGTAAAATCATACTATTCATTCTACTATATATCAGTTCTTTCTCTGGATGCAAATAATTTCTTTCTTTATATATCCAATGTAGTTAATTTGGGCATTTATAATAATCAAAATAACTTAGTCACTTAAAATTGTTCCTAATACAATATTTTTACTGTATACAATCTTCTTTCAGTTCTAATATTGGAGGGGATGTGGGAAAATGGTATACTAATTCATGTCAGTGGAATTGTGAACTGATCCAAATAATCTGGAGAAAGATAGGGAATTATGCCCAAAGAATTATTTATCTGCCCATATCTTTGACCCAGCAATACCACTACTAAAACTGTTTCCTAATATGATTAAAGAAAAAGGAAAAGAACCTATATGTTCTAGAATATTTATAGCAGCTCTCTTTGTGGTGGCAAAGAATTGGAAATTGTTGGTGATGCCCCGTCAATTAAGAGATGGCAGAACAAGTTGTGACATATGATTGTGATGGAATATTTCTGTGCCATAAGAAATGATGAACTCAGTGATTTTAGGGAAAAACATGGATGAATTTGCACAAAAATAATGAAGAGTGACAAAATTCTTTGTTTTAATTTATGAAATAAAACAGCCATTTCTATAACATGGTATGATAAAAAATATGATTGTACTTGAAACCGAAAGTCTATTATATATAACTTGCTATTCCTTTTAAACACACAATAAAGTTATCATGTAAATTTCTTTTTTTCTTCCCTCTCCCACCCTAAAGATGGCTACCATTAGATACAAAAAATATGTAAAATTATTCTATACAAAATTCTTTAAAGAATACATAAGACCTGGGGCAGCTAGGTGGCAGAGTGGATAGAGACCAGCCCTGAAGTCAGGAGGACCTGAGTTCAAATGTGGTCTCAGACACTTAACATTCCATAGCTGTGTGACCCTGAGCAAGTCACTTAACCCCAATTGCCTCAGCAAAAAGCAAAAAAAAAAAAAAAAAAAAAAAGAATACATAAGACCTATACAAGCTAAAGTGACTAAAACTGAAAATATGAAAAGAGATAACATAAGGATTATAGCTCTCAAAAAAAAAAAGATAAACTGAAAAGCCCAAACAGTTATAGCAAGAAGCAATGTGAGAAAAATAAATTTAAACAGAGGGAAAAGTAATGACTGCTGGAAGTTACAAATCATTGATAGAAGTAGGCAGGGGAAGCCACATGTGAAATCCAAGGCATGCAGAGATTAAGTTTCAGAATTTCTATGCAAAACAAAACAAAAAATTTCAAGGAACTTGGAAGATCAATAATGATGGAGAAAAGAAAAAATCAAATTAAATAACCTAGAAACTCCCTCCCCACCTCCCACCTTTCCCAGCAAATGGTGTCCAATAGAGAGAACATTGAGCTTGGAGTCAGGAAAAACTTAGTTCAGATCCTATTTCAGATACTTTCTAGATAAGTAACTCAAACTCTTGGTCTGTTTCCTCATCTGTAAAATGAGTGACCATGATTTAATGTCACTGAAATTCCCTTACAATTTTGCATTATGATCCCATGAATTACTATGTAGGTTCATGGTACTATTTAATAGAATTTTTAGAAAATTTATAAATTTAGAAAATTTAGAATTTAGAATAAAATAATTAGAATTATTAGAAATTAAAGACAAAATTTCAATATTATATTCTTCATAATGAAAATGATAGAAAGTAATTGTTGGAGCCAGGAAGATCTGGGGTCAAGATCCTGAACTGATACATTTTGGCTGTGTGACTCTGAGAAAGCACTTAACTCAGTGCTCCAGGCAAATCTCTAAGAATTGCAGAGAAAAGGATGAAATTAAAACTATTTATAGTCATATGAAAAGGTGCTCCAAATCACTATTGATCAGAGAAATGCAAATCAAGACAACCCTGAGATACCACTTCACACCTGTCAGATTGGCTAAAATGACAGGAAAAGTTAATGATGAATGTTGGAGGGGTTGTGGGAGGGCTGGGACACTGATGCATTGTTGGTGGAGCTGTGAACGGATACAGCCATTCTGGAGAACAATTTGGAGCTATGCTCAAAAAGTTATCAAACTGTGCATACCCTTTGACCCAGCAGCATTTCTATTAGGCTTATATCCCAAAGAAATCATAAAGGAAGGAAAAGGCCCCACATGTGCAAGAATGTTTGTGGCAGCCCTTTTTGTAGTGGCTAGAAACTGGAAATTGAATAGATGCCCTTCAATTGGAGAATGGCTGAATAAATTATGGTATATGAATACTATGGAATATTATTGTTCTGTAAGAAATGACCAGCAAGATGATTTCAGAGAGGCCTGGAGAGACTTACATGAACTGATGCTGAGTGAAATGAGCAGAACCAGGAGATCATTATACACGGCAACAACGATTAATTCTGATGGACATGGCTCTCTTCAACAATGAAATGTTTCAAACCACCTCCAATTGTTCACTGAAGAAAGCCATATACACCCAGAGAGAGGGATGCGAAATGTGGACCACAACATAACATTCTCATACTCCTTGATTGATGTTTGCTTACATTGTGTTTCCTTTATCTGATATATCGTTTGTGTAGATAAGATTTTTCTTGCACACCAATGATAAGTTTGGAAATATGTATACATATATTCGATTTGCCAATATTTTAACATAATTAACATGTAGTGGATATCCTGCCATCTAGGGGAGGGATGGGGAGTTGGGGGAAAAATTCGTAACGGAAAGCTATGTAAGGGTTATTGTTGAAGAATTACCCACACATATGTTATGCAAATAAAATAAAAATTAAAAAAAAAGAATTGCAGAGAAAGTCCTTATTTGTATTTGTCAAGGAGGTTTTCTGATTTAGAAGCTCACTAAATCATTTTTAAAATTTTTTATTAATTTATTAAATTTTATTATTTGCAAAAAATATGTATGGGTAATTTTTCAACATTGACCCTTGCAAAGCTTTCCGTTACTAATTTTTCCCCTCTAATCCCCATCTTTCCCCTAGGTGGCAGGACGTCTACTACATGTTAATTATGTTAAAATACTTGACAAATCCAATATGTGTATACATATTTTTACAGTTACCTTGCTGTGCAAGAAAATTCGGATCTACAAGAAAAAAAATCTGAGAAGGGAAACATAATGCAAGCAAACATCAATAGAGAGCATGAAAATGTTATGTTGTGGTCCACATTTCATATCACTCTCTCTGGGTGTATATGGCTTTTTTCACTGAACAGTTGGAACTGGTTTGAAACATTTCATTGTTGAAGACAGCCATGTCCATCACAATTGATCATCATATAGTCTTCTTGTTGCCGTATATAATGATCTCCTGGTTCTGCTCATTTCACTCAGCATCAGTTCATGCAAGTCTCTCCAGGCCTCTCTGAAATCATCCTGCTGGCTATTTCTTACAGAACAATAATATTCCATGACATTCACCTACCATAATTTATTCTGCCATTCTCCAATTGATGGGCATCTTCACAGTCTCCAGTTTCTAGCCACTACAAAAAAGGCTGCCACAAACATTCTTGCACATGTGGGTCCCTTTCCTTCCTTTAAGATCTCTTTGGGATATAAACCCAATAGAAACACTACTGGGTCAAAGGGTATGCATAGTTTGATAACTTTTTGAGCATAGTTCTAAATTGCTCTCCAGAATGGTTGGATCCATTCACAGTTCCACCAACAATGTATCAGTGTCCCAGTTTTCCCACATCCCCTACAACATTCATCATTATTTTTTCCTGTCATTTTAGCCAACCTGACAATTTAGTGTAGTGGTACCTCAGAATTGTCTTAATTTGCATTTCTCTGATCAACAGTGATTTGGAGCACCTTTTCATATGACTACAAATAGTTTCAATTTCATCATCTGAAAATTGTCTGTTCATATCCTTTGACCATTTATCAATTGGAAAGTGGCTTGAATTCTTATAAATATGATGCAATTCTCTATATATTTTATAAATGAGGCCTTTATCAGAACCCTTAAATGTAAAGACGATTTCCCAATTTATTAAGAAGCTCACTAAATCAAAGAAATCATGTCTGTGGTGAAATCATAGATTTTTCATTGTTCCCCTTTCGAAAAAAAGAAAATAAAAATATACAACCAAATACCATATTCTGCAACTCTTAGCTTAATAATAAGTGAAAACATGAACCATCGACAAAAAAGAAACATTCAAGTCATTAAAAAAAGCCCAGAAGTGAGGAGATCATTCAACCTGCAAGCACTTCAACCCAACAAACAGCACAAGTGCAAATAAGTACAATTATTAGGAAAAGAACAAGCAATTAAACAATTTCTAATATGTTTCTAAGGCAAGAAAAAACTTTTTTTTAAATGAAATCTGATTTAAGTGTAAAAGAAAGAGCAAAGAGAAAATATCAAAGGTCAAAAGAATGTAAAGAGCTAACAAATGAAAGGTATATTAAAAAGTCGGGAGAAGGGATGAAGGAAGAATTGAATTAATATTCTGTGATTTGAAACCTATATCTGCTACACCTTAATGAATGTTTTGAGGGGGAGGGGAATAATAGCGAAAAACTGAATGGGAGAAGAGATAATAATTTCTTCAGATTAGAATGGGGTAAGAGCAGCAAAGAGGAGGAACCAGATGGTAGTAGTAAGTTGGAAGGCTCATTTCATCTTAGAAGAGGAAAGGTAGGAATGCCACTGATGTGTAAAAACAAGAATTTAAGAAGAGGAAAAAAGGAAGGGATGGAAGGAGAAAGAGACACAGAGCCAGAGAGAGACTTCATAGTGTATTTAATTTTGAGGGGAGCAAGAGTAATGCTTCCAAAGTTGCATATTACTTCAGGGAAGTTTTGGCCCCCTATGAATGTTCCTCAACAGAGTGGTAAGGAAATATAAGATATTTCCACCTAGCAAAGGTCAGTGATTATGGTAGCAGGAGGACTAAAATTGAGCCTTATAATAATTCAGAATTATAGAGAAACTTCCACCATATCACATCATCAATTCTTCATCTATTGACATTCCTAGAAAGACAGTATGAAAAAATTAGGAGCCCCCAAAACAAAATGAAACAAAGAAATAGAAAATATAACAGGAAGGAATGGTGGAATAAAATTTAAAAAAAACTTTTATATTTCACAACATATGTAAAAAGGGTTTAAAAAAAGAACATTTAAATATATAGTCCCTGCAGAGAATAATATTCATAATAGCCTCGATGCGAAAAGATACAAAAAGATAAATTAAATGAATATTTCTTGGAAAAAGGACACGAAAAATACTTACCCAAATAAAGAGGCTGAAAAATAAGAGGTTGAAAAGAGAACTAATAATTTTGAACTACCGTCTTATCTATGTGAAGAATGAGAGAAATCCAAAACAAAAGAAAGCTAAATTCACAACTTAAATTCAAGGATTATGGTATAGGGCAGGTAACCTGGAATTGGAAGGAGAGACCGGAAATAAATAAAGATATTATTACAAGGATAGTGCCATAATACTGACTTAAGAATGGAATGGAATAAAAATCAGTTTAAAAATAAATGGAGGAAAATACAAACCTTAGAATTATAACTTCACATGTGACTAGATTAAACAACTCATTAAAATAAGAGAATGGCAGAGTTGATAAGAAAACAAAACTCAACAATTTACTGTGTATAAGAACAATGGCTAAAACAAAGACACATACAGAATGAAAATTAGAAAATGGAATAAAATTTACTACTAATCAAGCAGTTTATAGAGAAGACAGGAGTTCTAATCATGAAATCACAAATTAAAAATTTTTATGCAAATTTTATGTCAAGGAATATAAATAAGAAATCTATGTTTTGATTAAAAGCAATGAAAATGAATATGAAAAAAATTTATATCACTATAGAATGTTTATGCAGCAAGTGATGTAGCTATGAAATTCACAAAGGAAAAGGTATATTCTCCAGAAGACACATGATAAAAAATATCTATTTCTCAGATGCAGTTAAAGCAGCCCTCAGAAGAAAAGTTATATCCTTAAGACATATATCAACACATGGAAAAAGATTGATGAAATTCTTTAAAATACCTGGAGGTCAATAAATTAACAAGACCAAACGAACTCAGAAATTTCATTAAAGTTAGATAAATATGTCATAAACAGAAACAAAAAAAATCATAAGAATAATACATAATACTATGCAAATATTTAGCTGACCTAGACAAGCTGTTTTACGTAGTAACTACATTCACATAGCAATATATTATTTCTTTTGAGTCTCAAAACAATCCTGTGAAGTAAATACTACAAGTCTTATCCCCATTTATTGGATGAAGGAACTAAGGCACAAAGAAGTTAGATGACTTCTACAAGTTCACATAGCACAGAATTCCCAATTCAAACTCTGATTTCTCCCATTTCTAAATTCAACACTCACTACCTCACTGTGCCTTTATATCAGCTGATGAAAATTTAACCTGAGGCTTTTTTTTCTTTACAAGATTCTCCCTAAGGTATTTTTTATGACCTTTTCATTTATACTTGGCATCAGACAAAAGCAAGTTTCTCCTTATCTCTGATTTAGTGGCACAAGATAGATTTCTTCCAACAACTAGAACTATCTAGAATTGCTAAATCAAAGGCACTTCAGAGGAATTTGAAATCCAGGGGATTGGAAAGAACTGGAAAGGACATTTCTCCTATATTATTACCCATTTTCTTTTCCCATTTATGGGTGAATATTAAGGCACTTAAAGGACAAATATACTAGAGATGACAATGGTCTGTTTGCAAAGAAGTCAATGCCAGTTCAAATAGCCCAGCGATGAAATGTTCCTGTTACAGCCTTCAGCAGCCATTCCAACCAAAATTAGGTGTCATTTTCTGAAGTGGAATTCCACCTAAACCAAGTTGAAATTTTCTCACACTCCTTTCATATTACAACTTATACATTGTTCAAGAAGAGTTCAGAGGCTTAAAAGCTTTAATTATATAGATATATATATATATTTTTTTTTCCTCTCCTTCCTCATCCTCTTTTATGAAGACTGGTATATTCTTTAGCATTGGGATTTAGGGTAAATGCCTTTTCTGATAAATCAATGAAATGTGATATATTCCCTGGCTAATTGATCTCATACAAGTGCAAACAGTTAATGAGAAGTCAGAGGAAGAGAAGTCAATAGAGGATCAGCTGTTGGTCTGTGGTAGCATACATATTACTTAACCAGTTTAAGCCTCAATGTCTTAATTTGTAAAATAGCACATTTTCTCCTTTGGCAAATTGTGTTTATCATTACATTCACAAATGTGGGTAGATGTGTTTGTGTATATATATATATGCATGTAATTTGCCTTATTTTGTTAATGAAGACAGAAAGACCCTCTGTGTTTATATTATCTTTATAAAATATCTCTGAAACTTTCATTCCATTTTGCCAAAAATAGGAGCTTTATTTTGAGATTATTAGTTCTAATCTTCAATTTGCATTCTTTTTCTATTTTATTTTTCCATTATTTATCTTTGATATATACACATGATGATATATACATATATAAACATATAAAACATCTATTTGTTTCCATTACTTTTGCTTTTTTCTCCCTTAATGTTTTATTTTGTTTTTGCCAAGCCCAGTTGTATTATTTAGCAACTAAAGTAATAGTTTATTACTCTTGTTAGACTCTCACATTAATATGAAACTCATTAACAAAATTGAATAATATCCATTTTCTCTGTAGTATTTCTCTGCTTAAGTGCCAAATATTCTTTCAAAGTATTTCTTTTTTATAAGTTGTTCAGGTCCTTTGGATTTACACATTTTTTTTTAATTTTTCAAAAATGAATAGTAAAATTTGTAAGAAAAATACATTTGAGATTGAAAATACAGGTAGCATTTTTTAAATTTTATAAATGTTAAGTTCTAATTTTGGGGTTCATTCTCATGGTGGTTATGAAAAAATTGTTTTTCTTGTCCTGTATATACTTTAAGGATTTTTGTCATGATCATAATTTTGAAATTTAATAATTATGTGTTTTGATGAGTAGAAATTAGAATTTCTTCTTGGGGTTCTGTTTGTAGTGTAACTTGTTTTTGATAACTGGAAATTTTTCTAGGATAGCTTTGTTAAATATAATAAATTATAATATAAATAATTATAATGTTATATAAACATAATGAAGTATCTTCTTTAATACTTCCCTTACTGCTACCAAAATAATTTTCTTTAAGTGAATATCTGATTGTGTCTCCCTTACTAAAATAATTTTAATGACTTCCTCTTACTTCTAGAATAAAACAGAAACAAATGTATTCAGCTTTTTAAGCCCTTCACTACCTAGTTTTCCCACCATCATTGAACAATACACCCCACCCCACATTTTACAATACAGTCTAATTGGTGTTCTCTCTGTTCTTCATTTGATTCTGTATTTCCCATTTCCATGCTTTCACTCTGGCTATCCCACGTGCTTGGAATTTGTTCCTTTTTTCCCTCTCACTCAGAATGTTTTTATTTTTTTTAAGGGCAAAGCTCAAATGCTAACTTCAACATGAAATCTTTCTTTGTCCCTCATGGCCCTCAAAGTATGACTGCCTTTTCTCAAACTGAGTTATTTTTAATTACTTTGGTATACACAGTGGAGGAGCCTTTATTACAATGCCTAACATTAAGCAAAAATTTATTGAGTTACTATCCAAAGTACCACAAAGAATTGATCATCACATAATCTTGTTGTTGCTTTGTACAATGTTCTCTTTAGAGAACTACTACCTTTCTATAACCTTAGGCATTTGTGGGTACTAAATTCCTTGTTTGTAAAATAAGGGATTTGGATTATTATTATTATGCTATTGATATTTATATATCGTTATGTGTGTTCTCTTCTACATATTAACTACTCACAAGTACAGATTATTTTGTCCTTTGAACTTGTTGATTCATAATTTATTGTAGGACCTAGCACAGAGTAGGCATTTTATAAATGCTTATTTATAATTCTAAGATTTACTCATTGTGATATAGCATATAATTCTGCAGTTCGTATCTGTATCACTCCCAGATTTTTTCTTAATTTTACAGAGTTGACTGTTTTTGTTTCTATTTCTTTTTTGCCACTTTGGATTCTATCATATCAATAATTTTGTTGTTAGTTCACAGAGTACAAACATTATGAATCCAGAGCTTTAAAGGACTTTAGAGACTGAGTTTACCTATTCATTTTATGAATGAGGAAACTGAGGCTGAAAGAAATTATTTGCATAGGTCACATAACAAGTGTGTGAGACAAAATTAGAATTCAAGTCTTCTGGATTCTAAGTGCAGTGCTCTATCCTGGTTTCCACATAGTTTGTCTATTTATTTATTTATTTGCTGAGGCAATTGGGTTTAAGTGACTTGCCCAGGGTCATACAGCCAGGAAATGTTAAGTGTCTGAGGTCACATTTGAACTCAGGTTCTTCTAAAGCCCCCTTCAGGGCTGGTGCTCTATCCACTACACAAACTAGCTGTCCCTGTCCATTAATTTTTAAATTTCTCTACACTTCAATTAAATTTTGTCAAGTTTTTTTTTATCCCTTCCTAGAATTTTTAGATATCTCTTTCCTCCTTTATGATCAAATTGGACCTCTGACACATAGTACTATGTGAATCTGAGTACAACTTTTTAAAAAATTTTAATAGTATTTTGTTTTTCCAAATACATGCAAAGATAGTTTCCAACATTCGCCTTTGCAAAATATTGTACTCCAAATTTTTCTCCTTTTCCTCCCTCCTTCCCCCTCCCCAAAACAGCAAGCAATCTGATATAATTTAAGCATGTACAATTCTTCAAAGCATATTTCCATATTCGTCATGCTGCACAAGAAAAATCAGATCAAAAGGGAAAAAACATGAGAAAGGGAAAAGAAACAAACAACAGCAACAACAACAATAACAATAAAAGGTGAAATATTATGCTTTGATCCACATTCAGTCTCCATCCATAGTCCTCTCTCTGGATGTGGTTGACATTTTCCATCACATGTCTATTGGAATTCTGATTAAGTCATTTAATTTCCCTAAACCTTAATTTCCTCATCTGTAAACTGGTGAAAATAATAGCATTTGCCCCTCAGGATTTTAGGAATTATAGAATGAAATTATGTACTTTGAAAATCTTAAAAGGATTATATAAATATGAGATGTTGTTGGTATTCCCAAAATTATAAAACTGCACTCAGATATTTTAAATTCCTCCTGATTTACCTCCCACCTCTGTTTTTGTTTTCTCCTTTAATCTTTTACTGGGACTAATAACCACTTGCTAAAATTGTGAGCCTTCTGGACCTGTGATATCATTTTAGTATGCTTTTTTTTTCTAATGATTCGTTTGCTTTTCATATCCAATTTTTAAAAAAATGTATCAAAGCTCTTTATTGTATTTTTGTAAGTTAATTGTCTTTTGAGCACTCCTAGGACTTCTATTTCTTTTCAGTTTTTCAGTGGTCATTTTTAGGGTGATCATGGGGAACTAGATTTTTTCCAGGATGGTTACTAACTTTTGGGTAATGATTTGAGGTGCTGAGCTCCAGGTGAGGGGTTTGTATATGTAGAGTAGTTCACAGCGAAATAAGCACAGCTGTGTTTATTTAAATGATTATGTATTGAAATAAACACCAAGAATGCATTTATTTCAGTGAGGGATCCTATGTACATGTGACAATAGTCAAATAAATATATTCTGTGCATTTATTTGGCTCTCATGTGGCACATACAAATAGTCTTATAATGTGCTTATTTGAATGCATGATCAGTTTTTCTTGTTTCTGGTCGGTTTTTTGAAGAAATTTTATCTTCAGTTTTTGTCCTATTTTTCCACATTGGA
The DNA here is from genome assembly GCA_023553655.1 of Myrmecobius fasciatus. Lineage (NCBI taxonomy): Eukaryota > Metazoa > Chordata > Mammalia > Dasyuromorphia > Myrmecobiidae > Myrmecobius > Myrmecobius fasciatus. Next base: position 550,292 of record JAJPUD010000130.1, read on the forward strand.
AATTTTGAGTTAAATAATAGCATTTATGTAGCACTCTAAAGTTTGCAAAATGCTTTACAAGTATTATCTAATTTTATCCTCACAATAACACTGAGGGTAAAGAGCTTTTATTTATTTTATTTTTTTTTTTTTGCAAAAAAACTTTTTTTTCCCAAGCTTTTCCTTTCCTTCCCCCCACCCTCCACCCC
>JAJPUD010000130.1:570479-596785 GCA_023553655.1 Myrmecobius fasciatus
AAAGGCCTCATTTCTAAAATATATAGAGAATTGACTCAAATATATAAGAATTCAAGCCATTCTCCAATTGACAAATGGTCAAAAGATATGAACAGACAATTTTCAGACGAAGAAATTGAAACTATTTCTGGTCACATGAAAAGGTGCTCCAAGTCACTATTGATCAGAGAAATGCAAATTAAGACAACTCTGAGATACCACTACACACCTGTCAGATTGGCTAAAATGACAGGAAATGATAATGATAGCTGTTGGAGGGGATGTGGGAAAACTGGGACACTGATACATTGTTGGTGGAACTGTGAACGGATCCAACCATTCTGGAGAGCAATTTGGAGCTATGCTCAAAGAGTTATCAAACAGTGCATACCCTTTGACCCAGCAGTGTTTCTACTGGGCCTATATCCCAAAGAGATTTTTAAGGAGGGAAAGGGACCCACATGTGCAAAAATGTTTGTGGCAGCCCTTTTTGTAGTGGCAAGAAACTGGAAATTGAAAAGATGCCCATCAATTGGAGAATGGCTGAATAAATTATGGTATATGAATGTTATGGAATATTATTGCTCTGTAAGAAATGACCAACAGGAGGATTTCAGAGAGGATTGGAGAGACTTGCATGAACTGATGCTGAGTGAAATCAGCAGAACCAGGAGAACATTATACACAGCAACAAGGCTATACGATGATCAATTTTGATGGACATGGTTCTCTTCAACAATGATGTGATTCAAACCAGTTGTGCTGCGATGAAGATAGTCATATACATCCAGAGAGAGGCCTGTGGGAACTGAGAGTGAACCACAACACAGCATTTTAATGCTTTCTGTGAATATTTCCATGCATTCTGTTTTCCTTCTTAGGTTGTTTGTTTTTTGTTTTTTGTTTTTTTTGTTTTTGTTTTCTTCTTCTCTTTCTAGATCTGATGTTTCTTGTGCAGTAAGATAACTGTATAGATATGTATACATGTATTGTATTTGTCATATCATTTATCCTATGTAGCATGTATTAGATTACCTGTCATCTGGGGGTCAGGGGTGGGGGGAGGGAAAGGAAAAGCTTGGAAAAAAAAGTGTTTTGTTTTTTTTTTTTTGCAAAGGTCAGTGTTGAAAGGTCACTCATATGTTTTGCAAATAAAAAGCTTTATTAAAAAAAAACATCTATAAATTATGGGTCAACCACCTTATTTCCACTTCTCATCATTTCATATCCAAACATTACATGTTTATTAACCTGTTCATCTATATCATTACAATGCTTTGAAGCAATTTCCCTCTTGCCAGATGATTTTAACTCTTGGTTTACATTTTTCATTTCTGCCCAAAATCCCAGCCATGATCTCCATTAATTTCAGTAGAATATAAAATGAGACTTTACCCATCTAAACTTCACAATTCCTTGCTTTCTTTGAATCTACTATATATATTATCTTTCCACATCAGGCACACTCTATGTGGTATGAAACAAAGTCTTCAATATTTCAGATTTAGTATTCTCTATACCACTTCATGCCTTCTGTCTCCATCACCAGGAACCATAATTAAAACTCTATCACTTCATCCAATCTAACCTCAGGATCAAATATGCACACATACATACACACATACACACATACACATACATACATACATGTGTGTCTATGTCTGTGCATGACAGTGTCTGTCTCTGTATCTATCTATAGATACATAGATACAGACATGTGTGCATGTATGTTTGTATATATGTAAATATATGCTGTATATTTACATGTAATTTATCTATGTATGTGTATGTGCATACATATTTGTACTGAATCTCTGATTTAATGAGTGTAGCAAGTTATATGGCTTGCCCTTGGCCACACAACTAGTATGTGTCATGATAATTTTAACCAATTCTTCCTTACTCTGAGGTTGTTATTTTATTGGGCATCTTGTGTGTTATAAAAGTAAAATTTTAAAAAGAAAATTCCATGGCTATGAAAAATAACAAAGGCATTTATTTTAAAAACAAAACTCAGGAAATTTGAAAATGAAACTCTGGAATTTCAAAATTAAAAAAAAACAAAACTGATGAACTGAAACAATACAGCAAAAAAAATCATTTTTGAAGTAAAGGAAAAATAGTATTCCCAATTTTACAACAATTATTACCAAAAGCCAATTTCAGTCTTCTTCACTAAAAAATGGTTTGTAATGTTGGTAGATTTAGAATAAAATTAATTTAGGAAATGGAGTCTTTTCATTCCCTATCTCCTAAAACCTTTATTTGCGAGCCACAACTTGACAACTACTTAGCATAAGAAGAAGTGAAAAGGAAAATCTGATCATAAAGAAAAAGGAGTATTTCTCATCTACTGGGGAATGGGGTATGGAAAGATGGCAAATATTCAAAATGGAAAATGGAAAGTTTGCATTGACAAGTTAAAGGAAAAAAATAGGCACAATCTGGGAGGGGAAAATAGCTTTAATGCCTACTTGGGGCCTAACTTGGGAACAAAAGCATCCTCAAGTGAGCCATACATGATAGCAGAACATCAGTATTCGTTTGACAAAGAGAGAAACATCCGGGAATTGAAATCTATATGGGATATATAGAAAGGATAGTGGACTTGGGATGGATGACATCAACATATATTATCAACTTTATTTTTGATTTTGAAAGTGGCTTTGCTACATCTTCAATTAGTAAGCTAACAAAGAAGATTCCATTGGACATTAGAGTACATGGTGTGGTACATGGGTGAACAATGAAAATTCAACTCACCAAGCTCCAAGTCTGGAATATAGTCTACGTCTATACAATTAAGTCTTTCTCAGGCATGCTGCAGGTCAATAGTAGCTTTTTCCCTGTGATAATTTAAAAACATGATATTTTAAAAAGTGAACTTATACAATTAATAAAAATAAATCATTTTGACTTTGCTGAAAAAAGTCCATTGAAGTTTTATTGAATGTAGAGAATTACACAATTAGAATTATTGTGATGTCTCCAATCTTCTCCAAATCCCTTATTTTACAAACAAGGAATTTAGTACCCACAAATGCCTAAGGTTATAGAAAGGTAGTAGAAACAGCAGAATTAAAGAGAACATTGTACAAAGCAACAACAAGATTATGTGATGATCAATTCTTTGTGGTCTTTTCAACAATGAGGTGATTCAGGCTAATTCCAATAGACTCATTATGGAGAGAGTCATCTGCATTCAGAAAACGGACTGTTGGGACTGAATGTGGGTCACTCTATAATATTTTCACCTTTTTTATTGTTGTTTGCTTTTTGTTTTCTTTCTCATTTTTTTCCTTTTTGATCTGATTTTTTTTGGGCAGCATGATAAATGTGAAAATAGGTATAGAAGAATTGCATATATTTAACATATATTGAATTACTTGCTGTCTAGAGGAGGTGGAGAAATGGAGGGATAAAAATTGGGAACACAAGGTTTTACAAGGGTGAATGTTGAAACTATCTTAGTATGTATTTTGAAAATAAAAAAACTTATTTTTAAAAAGTATGAAACAAAACCAATAAATCAATAGAACTTAAAAAAAAAACAAAAACAAATGACAGGATTAGAATCCGCAAATTGTCATTCCCAATCTGGTGCTTTCCCCATCAAAATACAGTATTCTGATTCTCATTCATTCAAGAATATTTATTTTGTACTTATTTTAAACCAGATATTTTAGTAAGTACTGGGGATGTGAAAATCTGAACAAAACAAACCCTACCCTTAAATAACTTACATTCTCTCTCTCTCTCTTTTTTTGAGGAGAGGAATGGAAGTATTCAACATGAATATTTAGCAACTGTGAAGCTCAAGGCAGATTTCTATCCAACAACAAACAACATGGTAATATCTATAATGCTAAATATCAATAAGTGAAAAATGCACATGTAATCCTGGAAGCCCTAAGAAAGAATAAATATACTGAAGATAGATGATGAAGACAGATTCTAATTAAGAGCAAGTTTATAAAGCTTCATTTTATTAGGCAGTGTATCACTTTAGCCATATTTTTTAAATTGCTACAGAGATTACAAAACAGAAATAATCATGCTTTAAAATTATAAGTTCATTGAGTCATTGAGAATATTTAAGTAGTTATTATTGAAGTATTCAGACCATGACTTCTTGGTTTTTCTTCTTTTTCTTCTTCTCCTCCTTCTCTTAAATGCAAGTAGGAATATGTGTAATGCTTTATTTATTAAACAACAAAAGACATTGAAAACTTTGGATACATGTCAGTACTATCAAGATTTAGAAATCCCTTATATTGCTGTTCTCCAAACTATCATTTGCCAACCTATTTTTTTTGGATGTAATAGTGTGTGTATTATTTTACCTCATTTTCCACAATTTTATTCTTGGTAACCCCACATTCAGATTCATAAAGGCTAACCGAAAATGGTCCAATTACTATATAGGGACAATCGAATTACCAGGAAATTTCAACTCTAAAATCCTATATCCTCATATAAAATATTTTTTTCTAGAGTACCTCTCATTTTTGGAATAATCTCTTTTCTAGAAGAAGGTCTCTGAAAAATCCATCTTCAGTATGTAATTAATTAGACCTATTCATATTCTTTTTAGAACCATACTATATATATATATACACATATATGTGTGTATGTATATGTGTATATGTATATGTGTATATATATATATATATATATATACACTTCACAAGTATAATTATATATTTCAACATGGGGTTGGAAGTTGGAGATAAGAGTCTTTTCTAGTTTTCCTGAAATCCTACCACCTAGGGGAGTATGTATTTTTTTTTTTTTTTTGCTTTTTGTTGAGGCAATTGGGGTTAAGTGACTTGCCCAGGGTCACACAGCTAGGAAGTGTCTGAGACCAGATTTGAACTCAGGTCCTCCTGACTTCAGGGCTGGTGCTCTATCCACTATGCCACCTAGCTGCCCCAAGGGGAGTATGTATTTTCAAGTTCAGTCCAAACCCTTTGAATTCCTAAAGCCACAAAGATGTGGCTTCAGGCTTCTCAAGTTGCCCTTATCCCAGTCCCTTAACAAACAAAAAAACTTTCAAGAAAACTGAAAAGCAGTCCATCAAAAATTAGGTTTAGATCAATACTTTACAGAATAAAATAAGAGAAATTGATATATCTGTATACAAGCATGGAATAGTTCATGATGAAACAGAAAAAAATCATAAAAGAATAGATAAATTGATGACAAAATTTAAAAGTATTTGCAGCAATAAAATCAATGTATCTAAAATTAAAAGGAAAACAGTCAAGAAAAAAATCTTTTTAGCAAGTTTTTTGGTCTCAATTCTAAGATGTATACAAATTTGTAACAGTAATAACTATTTCTCAAGTGATAAATGGTTGAAAATATGAATAGGCAATGTTCAAAGGAAGAAATTGAATGAGCAGTAGAAAATTTTGTACTAAAATGTCATTTTAGAAAAAAAAATCAATTAATAATTAGAAAAATACACATTGAAGAATCTCTAAAGTCCTACCTCATATCCATTAGATTATTAATGACCAAAAAATAGAAAATGACAAAAATTGGAAGGACTGTGGGAAAATAGCCACTTAAATGCACTGTTTGCATAGCCATGAATTCATCTTGCTATTCTGGAAGGATTTATAGAAATACTCCCAGTAAGTCTATCCCCTAAAGAATCAAAGGAAAAAAGAGACTCATATGTACACAAATATTTAAGGCAGTTCTACTTTTAGTAGCAAAAAACTATAAACTAAGGAAGTACCTATCAATTTGGGAATAGCTCAACAAGTTGTGGTATATGAATGCAATGAGATTATCTCATAAGTATAACATCATAAAAATAATAAAGGGGATAATTTCAGAGAGACATTGGAAAACTTATATGAAATGATGCTGAGAAAAGTGAACAAATAAAAACAATTTATATAACTACAACAATGTAAAGAGAAATAACTTTGAAAGATTTAAGAGCATTTATAAGTTCAATAACCATTCAAATTCTCAAAAAAAGGATAAAAGGTAATATTAGTCAATGTTAAAGACGCACTAATTTGGACAAAGTAATGAGCTATTAGTACAGCTGTGAAGTATCATTGTGGAATTATTTTGAAAAGTAAATAAGTTTTCCACATACTTGAACTAAGTTATTTCACTACTGGGTAAGTATTCCAAGAAAATCAAAGATAAAAACAAACGTCCAATTACCAAATATTAATATTCTTTGTGGCAGCAAAGAACTAGAAAAAATTGATGCCCATAAATTGGAGAATCACAAAAACTTCTGGAATATATTTGCAATAGAAGTTATAATACTAAAATAGTTCAAAGATCTGCATGTACCAATTTAGAATTTAAAAAAAAATCAAAAGAACAATGTACATATTTACCACAATGTAAAAATATAAAGATCACTTAACAGTAATAAAACTCTGAGTGAAACACTATTGCTGGTCTTAGAACAGAGATAATGAAATATATACTTGCTTCCCTCATGGCAGAGAATTGGAGAACTAGTAGAGCCTAATATTGTATTCATTATCAGATATAGTCCCTATACAAATTGTTTTTAAATATGATTTATGCATGTATATATGTATTTTTGTTACAAAACACCATTGAATCTATAGAGTGAGGTAGGATTAATAACTATGATATAAAAGACAAAAGAGTATCAATAAACATATTAGGTATATATCCAAGGCTTCTTTCCAGCTTTAGTTCAATACAATTTAATTCCACAAAAACTTATTAAGTATTTTTCTTGTATAAAGGCATTGTTCTAGGTCCTAAGAATGTAGCAACAAAAATAATCTTACTCTTAAGGAATATTCAAATGGGAATACAATATCCACATAGAGAAGTAAAAGGTAATTTAAGTGCATGCACAGTTGGGGGATCAATATATATGATGCCTGTAAAAGGGAAAGTTGAAAATTATATTGAAGGAATAGATATGAAATGAATGAATGCTTGGGGACAGCAAATAGAATGTTGAGTAGCAATAGATATACCTTGGTTGGATATAATACATGGATGAGAGTGATGTGATATTACACTGGAAATAAATAGGAAAGAGTCTTAAATGGAAGCTGGGGAGTTTGTGTTTAATTTAGAAGCAAATGGGTCTTCACTAAATGATTTTGACTGACTCGATTACATAGTTTAAACCTATACATTAGGAAGATTATTTTGACAATTTTGAAGCTGGAGAGGAGAGGGGAAAGACTGAAAGGCTGACCAATCAGGAGATTTCTAAAATAATCCTAAAAAGTGATGATTAGTGTTTGAATAGACAGTTTGCTGCACCAATGGAGAAGGGGACAGACATTAGAGATGTTATATATAAGTAGAATTGACTACTCTAGAATTCTATGATTCCAAGGAAGATGTCCTGGGGGAAGGGGGAAGGGGAGAAGAGGAAGACCACTAGAATAGGCTTTAAAGATGAATTTCTTCAGTCTAGATGAAGTCAGATTTTAGGCAGGTGGCCTCTGTGAGTGAAGTTCTCAGAGAGGTCCTGCTTTTCTAAAATGTGCTATAAAGATTTTACAACAAAGATGTAATGAACTCCCAGATGAATTAACTAGTATATTTGAAGCAATTAATTTAGAATAACTCAGGATGGCAAATTATTCAAGGACAAATCCAGTTGCATCATATTCACTTTCCTAATTGGTAATAGGGTTGACAGGAGCACTGTACTTTGAGCTATGGGACAGATTGGAATTCAGTTTCACTGCTTTTTTACTTTAATAAAATTTTTTTGACACAAGTACACATCATGCAGAGATGAAGAAAAAGCTCCAATCTGTTCATTATTTGGATTATCAGACAGTACAAAACTTGAAATGGGCATTCCGACTGAAAGAGACCAATCTACCTGTCCTTCCTAAATATTTTGTTGAGGTTTGGAGAAGCAAACAGAGGCATGATTTCCAACAAGGCCAAGCTTGACTGCTGAGTTTGTTTCTTCCTGCATAAATCATCTTCTCCTTCTCCCTCATGCCTTCCATTAAGAAAGGAGGAATACACCAGGGCCCATCTGTGCACAATTTGAACTTCTTGTTTTTCTTATTCAATGAAGAACATCTATCGACCGGAAATGTTGTTCAGCTTCACTCAAAAACCCACAGTCCTATATATCTATTGGCCCCATTTCTGACCCTTCAAGCAGCTATCGATTTATAACTGCATTTTGCTCACAAAGGTCCCAGCAAGATTCAGAAGCCAGCCAGAGAGGTGAAGTCTCCTACACTGATGTAGAATACTAATCCTCACCCCCACCCCCAACCACTGCTCTTCCCCATCTTCCCCCACACACACACCCACTCACCTCCCGCTCCCCTCTCCTTCTGCTGCCTGAGTGCTTCATCTTCAATAATTATGTGGCACATGAATCTTTTTTTTTAATGTTTGGTTTAATACATACATATTCTTTAAACAATAAAAAAAAATCAGCAAACAGCATCACAATCTGGAAATTTCTTTCTTAACATAGAAAACGGTTTCTTAATGGCACAGGGGGAGCACTCCACAGCAAGCTTGACAACATAATTAGAAGATTGTTACGGGGAAGGGAAAAGCATTCTTTATACAGCTCTTACTACTTTCAATAAGATTATTCTCCCTGAATAGCTAATCAGCTTTGCTAGCTTCCCAAATCCTTGTGCTATAAGCTGCTCTCACAGTTCTTCTTAGTTACTAAATGGCAAACAGTGACACCTCAGAAAGAGAAATTTAAAGTGTTAACCAAATGTGAGCAAACAGCATGATGGAGGCTGCAGATAAAGAGATCTTTGGCAGATTAGCAGCAATTTAAGAAGATCGCACTGTTACACCTGGGTTGACAAGAGCTGACAGGGTTTGTTGATCTCTGCTCCCATCTCCAATTTGAGTGTCATGTTTCAACAGAAATGAGAGGAATACAAAAAAAATCCTTTCAGAACTGAACATTGGCTTCACAGCAAGTGTTTATGGCAAATGAAACAAAAAGAAACTAAAGGGGTAGATGAAGGGATTAGAAGCAAACTATTCATCTCAAAGTGCAAGGAGCTTCCTGCTAACCCTGGTCCTGTTTCCCAAAGCCTTCCTTCTTTCTGACCTTCTGAGGTACCTTATATGGCTAAAACAGGGCCAGGTCACTGGGGCTAAAGAGGCAAATACAAACTCATTTAAATCAACATGGCACTGATGGCCAAACAACTACTGAGAAAGTATTCTGCCAGAGCAATGACCCTGACATTTGCCCTCAAGGCTCTCATTTTATTCAAGAAGAAAGGACCTGATTACTGCATCTTACTGACCCTGAAAATATTTGGGGGCCTCCATTGTCTTCAAATGGTTTCGGGGGAGATAGAGCAAGAACAGAGCCTGCTCTCTATGGAGAAGGACTTAAGAAGTGTGACTCTTCACAGTGACATTCTGTTTATCCAATAAACTCAAAGACTATTGGATCAACTAAGGATTTTGGCCAAGTTTCCATATTGAAAATCATTGGAAATCAACTGGTGTATGTGTTTTCTATTGAGTGCAGGAGAGATGAAAGAAAAGATCACTTAGATTCAGAGGAAATATTAATGAATCAATCATAAAATTATAAATTTAGAGATAGAAAATTGGAGGCTCTCTAGTTCAATTCATTTATACATGAGAAGTGAGGTCCACAAAGGTAAAATAATGAGTTTTTGTTTGTTTGTTTGTTTGTTTTACTAACCCTTATTATATTTAGGCCACTAGTAGAGGTTCATACAAAGAAATAACTGACTCATTTCCTATCTTTTAGAAATAATGACTAGCATAGGTTAGTGTAGTCAAGTGCCAAGAGTACTAGATTTGGAGTTTCAAGATCAGGGTTTGATTCTTTTCTGTATGGCTGTGAGATCTTGTCTGTCAGTGTACTTCTCTGAACCTCTATTTCCATAAGTATAAAAATGAGGAAGTTGGAATAAGGGATTTCTACAGATCCTTCTGGTGTTAACTCTTATGAATGTGATATAAGGTCTGATAAATGATTTTATCTGTGTGGATTATCTTTTTTCTAAAAGGTATAAAAATTATGTAATATGTAATGAATTTGGTGACTCACCTTTGGGAAAAATACATTAAAATATATACAAAATTCAATATAATTTAAAATTGGGATACTTTTAGATCTTAAAGTATGATAATTTGGGGGGAGGGAACTTTGCAGCAAGTTTCTCTAATAAAGATCTCATTTCTGAGACATATGAATCTGTATTGAATTTATGAGAATAATAATCATTCTCTAACTGATCAATTGTCAAAGTATATGAATACACAATTTTGGGGAAAAAATATGAACCATATAACAGCCATATAAAATGCCTCAAATAAATAATAATTAGAGAAATGAAAATTTTAAAAAAATCTGTATTGCCAGCTCACACCTATCAGATTATCAAAATTGGCACACAAGCTTTAAAAAGGAAGTGGCAAATGTTGGAGAGCTAGTGGGAAAACAAGTCCATTAATACACTGTTGGTAGAGCTCTGAATTGATCCACCATTCTGGAAAGCAATTTGGAACTATTGAAGTTCTCAAAAAAATTATTATACTGATTATATCCTTTAACCTACTACTAGGTGTATACCACAAACAATGAAAGAGAAAAGGGACAATATGTACAAAAATATCATAGTGGCAAAATGGCAATTAAAGGGGTGCCCATCAATTAGTGAATGGCTGAACAACTTATAACCCTCCTGGAGCACTGCCTTGTTATAGGGGTTAAAGGTATGAACTTCAGAGTGCAGGGTCATCCAAGATGAGCAAGTTATAGTATAGAATGCTATCATACAATAAGATGATTATAGGAAAAAATGATAAAATAGTATGTTTACCAAGAAAACTCTAGTATTAAAATGGTAAAAGATATAACACTGGAAAATGAGGCCCTTAGAACAAAAGATATATAGCACACTACAGAGCAGAGAATAGTTAGAAATAACTCTAGTACAAATGAAGTAGCTCAGTCAAAGATATGTCTGATGAGGAAAGAAAAAGTGCAGTGGAATGTAAGATTTATGAACCAAGGTGATCTGGATGTGGTCAAATAATAGATGAAAAGATTAACAAGGACATTTTAGGTGTCAGTGAACTTAAATGAATAGGAATGGGGGGGGTTAAATCAGGTGATGATTACATGCATGATTGTGAGCAAGAATTCCCTAGAAGAAATGTAGTAGGCCTCATAGTCAATAAAAGTGAGAAAAGAAGGAATGAAATATAATTTCAAAAATTACAGAATTATATCTGTTTGAAGGCAAACTGTTCAACATCACAGTGATACAAGTCCATGATCTAACAGTAATACCAAAGAGGCCAAAGTTGTTTAGTCATATTGTAAAAATAAAAATAACAACAAAAGATGTCACATTCATCATAGGGTATTTAAATGCTAAAGGAAGAATTTTTTTAAATGGAATAAAAGGAAAGTTTTCAGAGAATGATAGAGTTTTATCAAGACTCATTGATCATAGCAATAACTTTTTTATCAGCCCAAAAGGTGACTCTACATATGCACATCATCAGATGATTGATATTGAAATCAAGGGGGCAGCTAAGTGGCACAATGGTGAGAGCACCAGCCCTGAAGTCAGGAAGACCTGAGTTCAAATCTGCTCTCAGACACTTCCTAGCTGTGTGACCCTGGGCAAGTCACTTAACCACAATTATTTCAGAAAAAAGCAGAAAAAAAATATTGAAATCAAATTGACCACATACTTTTCAGTCAAAGCTGAAAAAATTCAATACAATAAATCAAAATAAGACCTGGAGTTGACAATAGATCCTAAGCTTCTTATTGCAAAAATAAGACTCAAATTAAGAAAGCAGTGAAAATCCATCAGGACATATAGGTGTGATTTGAATAACATCCTTTATGAATATAAAATAGATGTGATGAACAGATTTAATGGATTAGATGTGGTAAAGTGTCTAAAGAACTATGGACAGAGGTTCAAAATATTGTACAGAAAGCATCAATTAAAAAAAAACTTTCCAAAGAAAAAGAAGAGCAAGAAAACAAAGTAGCCGTCTGAGGCCTTACAATGTTAGCTGAGGAAAGAAGGAAAGCAAAAAAAAGGAGAAAAGGACAGATACCTAATTGAATGCAGAATTCCAAATAAAAGCAAAGAGAGATAAAGTTTTCTTAAATGAACAATGCAAAGAAATAGAAGACAAAAGAATGGGAAGAACAAGAGATCTTTTCAAGAAAATTAGAACTATCAAGAGAACATTTCATGCACAAATGGACATGATAAATGATGAAAATAGTAGGGACTTAACAGAAGTAAAAGACATTGAGAAGAAGTGGCAAGAACATACAGAAGAATTATACAGTAAATATCTCAGCATCATTGATAACCATGATGTTATAGTTTGTGATCTAAAGCCATACTTCCTGGAAAATGAAATCAAGAAACCCTTGGGAAACATTGATAATAATAAATTTAGTAGAAGTGATGGAATCCCAGATGAGCTATTTAATATCCTAAAAGATGAAGCTGTTAAAGTGCTTCATTCAATATGTCAGCAAAGTTGGAAAACTAAACAGTGGCCACTGGACTGGAAAAGAGCAGTTTATATTCCTATTTTAAGTACAGTGTCAAAGAATGTTCAGATTACCAAACAATTATGCTCATTTCACATGCCAACAAGGTTGATTAGGATTTTGCTCCCTAGTTAAAATTCTGCAAGGTAGGCTTCAGCAATATGTGAACTGAGAATTATCAAAATAGATTGGTTTTTGAAGAGGCAGAGGAACTAAAGACCAAATTGTCAACATTCACTGCATTATGGGGAAAGCAAAGAGTTCTAGAAAAAATATCTACTTCTGCATCATTTACTACTCTAAGGCCTTTGACTGTATGGAACACAATAAAAGGTCTTTAAAAATGTCCCCAATAAAAAGTACTTTGAGATGGGAGTTCTAGATCATCTCACTTATCTTCTGAAGAACCTGGAGATGAAGAAGAAACAGAACCAAACATGAAACAACTGATTGAATTAAGATTGGGAAAGGAGTATGGCAAGACAATATACTGTCACCTTATTTATTTCTTATATACAGAATGTGTCATTTAAAATGCCAAGCTAGAAGAATCAAAAGTCAGAATTAAGACTCTCAGGAGAAATCAACAATCCAAAATATTCAAATAATACCACTCTCATAGAAGAAAGTGAAGAAGAATTAAGGAGCCTTCTGAAGAGGGTGAAAAGGATAGTATAAATGTTGACTTGAAGCTCATACAAAAAAAAAATCAACTAAGAGGTTGGCAACTCGTCCTATTACTTCCTAGCAAATAGAGGGAGAAGAAATGGTACCAATTTCAACTTTTATATTCTTGACTCAGATTACTGCAACTAGCAATTATAGCTATGGAATTAAAAGATACTTGCTTCTTAGAAGAGTTATGGCAAATCTGGACAGCATACTAAAAAGCAGAAATGTTACCTTGCTAAGAAAGGACTGTATAGTCAAAACTCTGATTTTTCTAGGAACAATGTATAGTCATGAGAACTAAACTATAAGAAATTCTAAGCACTGCAAAATCAACATTTTTGTACTGTTTTGGAAAAAAACTTTTAAGAGTACCTTGAGCAACAAGGGGATCAAATTAGTTAATAATTAAATAATTTAATTTAAACTATTCACTAGAAGGTCAAATACTGAAACAAATATTTTGGACATATAATGAGAAGATGGGATTCATTGGAAAAGATAATGGGAAAAATTGAAAATAAAAGGAAAAGAGGATAACAGAGGATAAGATAGCACCATGGAAGCAATGAACATGAGTTTAGACAAAACTTTGGGAAATAATGAAGGATAGAAGAGCTTGATATGCTATGGTCATGGGGTCAGGAAAAGTTGGACATTATCAAATAACAGCAACAAGAGCAACAACAAAAGAACAATTCATGATATATGAAAGTGATATAAAGCTATCTACCATCAATAAACATTTATTAAACAGTTATTATGTGTCAAGCACTATTCTAATCACTGGAAATACAAAAGAGGCAAAAGACATTTCTTGACCTCAAGAAGCTGACAATTTGGAAGACAACAAACAAATATGCATGAACAAGCTATATAGAAGACAAAAAGAAAATACTTAGTAGAGGGAAGGAACTAGAATCAAGAGGGACTGGGAAAGCCACCATGGATCAAATGGAATTTTATTTGGGACTTAAAGGAAGTCAGGGAAGTCTGTAAATGAAGATGAGGAAGAAGAGGGGTTCAGGCACAGAAGACAGCCAGAGAGAATGTCTAGAGCTGAAAAAATGGAGTATCTTGTTCATGGAACATCAGGGAAGCTGGTGTCACTGTATCAAAGAGTATATGTCAGGGACTAAAGTATAAAAAGATTGGAAACTTAGAAGGTCGATAGATTATAAAGTGATTGAATGCCAAAAAGATTTTGTGTTTAATCCTGGAAAGGATAAGGAGCCACTGCAGTTTATTAAATTGGGTGAAAAGGTCAGATCACCATTTTAGGGAAATCACTTCAGTAGCTAAATGGAGATTATATTAGAGTGAGGAGAGGTCTGAGGAAGGCACAATAGTACAATAGTATTACAAGTAGTGATAGAAAATAACCTCAGAAAATTTGTATGAATTGTTGCAAAACAAAGTGAGCAGAATTAGAGAAGTAATTTTTTTCTTTTTTTTAAAATTAAAGCTTTTTATTTGCAAAACATATGCATAGGTAATTTTTCAACATTGACCCTTGCAAAGCTTTCTGTTACAAATTTTTCCCTGCTATTCCCTACTCTCTCCCTGAGATGGCAGGTAATCTAATACATGTTAATTATGTTAAAATATTCGACAGATCAAGTATGTGTATACATATTTTTATAGTTATCTTGTTGTACAGGAAAAAAAAACCTGAGAAGGAAAACATAATGTAAGCAAACATCAATAGAGAGTATGAAAATGCTATGTTGTGGTCCACACTCAGATCCCACAGGCCTCTCCCTGGGTATATATGGCTTTCTTCCTCACTGAACAACTGGAAGTGGTTTGAAACATCTCATTATTGAAGAGAACCATGCCCTTAAGAATTGATCATGATATAGTCTTGTTGTTGCTGTGTATAATGATCTCCTATTCTGCTCATTTCACTCAGCATCAGTTCATGTAGGTCTCTCCAGAACTCTCTGAAATCATCCTGCTGGTTGTTTCTTACAGAACAAGAATATTCCATGACAATCATATACCATAATTTATTCAGCCATTCTCCATTTGATGGGCATCCATTTAGTTTCCAGTTTCTAGCCACTACAAAAAGGGCTACCACAAACATTCTTGCACATGTGGGTCCCTTTCCTTCCTTTAAGATTCTTTGGGATATAAGCCCATTAGAAACACTGCTGGATGAAAGGGTATGCACAGTTTGATAACTTTTTGAGTGTAGTTCCAAATTGCTTAGAGAAGTAATTTGTATAATAACAACAATATTATAAAGATTAACATATTTAAAAGATTTAGAAACTGGTCAACACAATGTCTAGAAAATTCTAAAGGACTCACAATGAAATTTGCTATCCACCAAGATAGAGAGTTTCTGAATGTTGATTGAAATGCAATTTTTCTCCTGTCCCTTCCTTTTTCTCCTCCTTCCCTCTCTCCCTCCCTTCTTTCTTCCTTTCCTTCTTTATATGGTAAATATATTTTGCTAGACTACACATATTTGTAATCAATTTTTTTCTTCCTTTCTCAAAAGCATGGTGTTAGGTTATAAGCTGAGGGAGAAGAAAAGAAAGGGAGAAAATTCAGAACTGAAAATAAAAAATAAAATTTAATTTTTTTAAAAAAAGTACAACTGCTGGCAGAAATAATCTTGAAAATTAAACAGAAACAACAAGCCATCTAAGAAAATGTGATGAAAGTGTATATATTATGATAAGAATACCAACATGGAGGATATCAGAGGGAAGAAAAGTTAACTGGATTGAAGTAGAAACAGTCACTTCTCTTATTTAAGGAGATCCTTACTTTTATCAACTTTCCTTATTAGAACTCAGGATTTCTTTACCACTTCAGTTAACACTCTGTGATAAATAACTTCAAAAAAAGATAGATGTTTCCATCAGTGTTTCTATAACTGATAAAAAACAAAATTAAATTATAAAAACTGATAACTTCATTCAAAATAGTTATGAAATAGACAAAATATTTGGAGGTTATTTTGTCAAGTCACATTTAGGATTATGGGTAATTAAAAGAACTTTTCACAGAAATAAAGACATAATTAGAGAGATATTCATTGTTCAGCATTAAGCTTAACAAATATAAGAAAAATACAGTATTACCTAAATTTAGAGACAGTGTAATATCAGTCAAAAATAACACAGTTTACATTCTGGAATTTGAAAAAAGAAAAACAACTGAATTCATTAGTAGGAAGAAAAGCTTGATAATAATTGCAAAAATAATATACATTTTGAAAATAGAAATGAATAAGGGTTAACTTTATTTGATATCAAATTGAATTTTACTCAACAATAATTTACCAAATTTCTACTTTTTGTCTAGCATGGTGTTAGATCTTAGAGATACAAAACCAAAAATTATATAGTCTCC
This sequence comes from Myrmecobius fasciatus, assembly GCA_023553655.1. Classification (NCBI taxonomy): domain Eukaryota; kingdom Metazoa; phylum Chordata; class Mammalia; order Dasyuromorphia; family Myrmecobiidae; genus Myrmecobius; species Myrmecobius fasciatus. Next base: position 587,053 of record JAJPUD010000130.1, read on the forward strand.
ATGCTCAAGAAGCTTATATTTGATTTTAATATATATTATGGACTATATCATATTAGAGATTATATTCTGCTGAGAAGATGCTATATATGTATACATAATACATATACATATATGCTTTAAAACTATCAAACTGCCTAACTGCTTTAAAGTAGTTTCAGCAGGTCTTATGGAATAAAGATTCTGTATTTCATAAAAATTGCTGGGAAAATTAGAAAACAGTCTAGAAAAAATTGGGTTTATATATATAAGAATGGTCATTGATAAAACATTGAAAAGCACATGATCATGAATAGATCCTGGAACATTCCAATAAGAAATAATCCCTCAAATTAATATCAATCATTAACCTATACTTATGGGTTCAATTCTTTAAAAAATTCTCTATCCACTCAGCTATTCTATATAACATACCTCTAAATTTTACCAACAAGAATATTGTGTGTCTTTGTCAAATGATCTGATAAAATTGAGTTATGTTAAATGCTTGCTAAAACTGAAGTATATCTGTTACTTCACGCCAATCTACCAACATAGTAGTAATTCTGTTAGAGTATGTTTTATATTTTTTATGAAGATATTTCATTTGTAAGTTTAATATAGACTTTTATAGTTCTTTTGTTCAATGTTTCCTATGCTTTTTTTCATTTCTGCAAAAACTACTTCTTTCTTGTTCTATTTTGTTAAAATCCTGTTTCTTAGCACATAGTTTATGCACATTCATATTCTTCTATTGCTTTCTCATTTAATTTTTTCACCCCCTTGAATTCAGGAATATTACTACTGGATATACACTCCAAGAATGTTTGAGACAGAAAGAAAAATATTATTTGTACCAAAATAGTAATGGTAATGCAGTTTTCTATGGAAAAAAATCAGAGGTATATTCATTAATTGGGAAAATGGATTATAAAATATTAATGTCAGTGTCATTGAGTATTTTATACCATAAGAAACAAACATGAAAGATTCAAGGAAATATGAGAAGAGTGGTATAGTATGAAGAAAACAGAAGTGAACACACATGATGAATATAATCTTCGTTCAAAAGCACATATTAAGCATTTAATAAATATTTGCTGACATAGGGCCGATATTGAACATACTTCTTTAATCTCTCTTGAGAGGTGGGGAATAGTAGTGATAGGATATTGTTTTTAAAAAGTCCCAAATTATGATTATTTTACTTAAATATTATTTCTCCTTTGCAACAAGAAAATTTATTATGGGGTAGCAATGTATTGGGAAGTAACAACTAAAAATTATCCAGTGCTAAAAACTATTTATGAGTTTGTGATCTAACAAATGATTAATAAAAACCACAGTGGTAATAACATCTTATTTAACTTTATTTTAATAGTAAAAATAATTTGTGATTTCATATCTCATTGCTATTTTGAGTGTTCAGATCTTAAAAAAACCTTTAAAAAGTTTCCCTTTCTATAATCACCTGCTTATGTTTTATTATTAATCATAAAATCTAATGTTTAACTGGGCTTCAAAAACCATGTAGTCCAATATATAAATGAATGGGAAGCACTCATACCATATTCCCATCAAGAGATGATGTGCAATTTAATGTCAGAAGACAAATTTCCTACCCAAATCCTCAATTTTGGACAGATTGGGGTTTTTTATTTGCTTGTTTACATTAAATTGAAATTTTATTTTTTGGATTTTCACCCATTTCTCATAGTTTTGTTCTCTTGGGCAACAAGAAATAAATGAGAAGAGTTTAGGACGTGTAAAGTGAGTCTTGAAGTGCCCTGCCCTGGGCAGATCAAAAATGGATTACTATGTTTAGTTAGTTAAGAAGAACATAAAGAGGCTGTAAAGCATTCAGAGAAAAACAGCCACCAGAGTGGAGGACTTCACCATCTTGCCATATAAGAACATCTTAAAGTAATTTGATGACCATTTGTTAGCTTGACTATAGCTTCCTATAGCTTGACATTTTGGACTACTCACTATTCCTGGAAACACACTCATGTAAAATATTCTGACACTTATTTCTCCTACTTCTTATACCAACTTTTTATAGTCCTTTACAGAATAATTATCCTGGCAACCTCTATAAATAGTTATGCCTAAAGGGACACTGATACATTGTTAGTAGAATTGTGAATGGATCCAACAATTCTGGAGAGCAATCTGGAACTATGTTCAAAAAGTTAACAAACTTGGCATACCCTTTGACCCAGCAGTGTTTTTATGGGGCTTGTATCACAAAGAGATCTTAAAGGACAGAAAGGGACTCACATGGGCAAAAATGTTTGTAGCAGCCCTTTTTGTAGTGGCAAGAAACTGGAAACTGAATGGATGCCCATCAATTGGAGAATAACTGAATAAATTTTGATATGTGAATGTTATGAAATATTATTGTTCAGTAAGAAACAACCAGCAGGATGATTTCAGAGAGGCCTGGAGAGACTTGCATGAATTGATGCTAAGTGAAATGAGCAGAACCAAGAGATCATTATACATGGCAACAAGATTATATGATGATCAATTTTGGTGGACATGGCTCTCTTCAACAATAAGATGTTTTAAACCAGTTCCAATTGTTCAGTGATGAAGAAAGCCATCTATACCCAGAGAGAGGTCTGTGGGTCCTCAAGATAGCATTTTCATGCTTTCTGTTGATGTTTGCTTGCATTTTGTTTTCCTTCTCAGGTTTTGTTTTTTTTCCTTGTAAATCTGACTTTTCTGGTACAGCAAGATAACTGTATAATTATGTATACATATATTGGATTTGTCATATATTTTAACATAGTTAACATGTATTAGACTACCTGCCATCTAGGGGAGGGGGTAGGGGGGAAGGAGAGAAAAATTTGGAACAGAAGGATGTACAAGGGTCAATGTTGAAAAATCACCCATGCATATGTTTTGTAAATAAAAAGCTTTAATAAAAAATAATAAAGGCCAAGTTCCTAGAGGGGCAAAGATAAAAAAAAGATAATCTAATCAACTTCTATGGATTCAACTAAAATTTCATGTAGACATTTTTTGAGATCTATGTATATCCAAGTCTCTATATATTTTTAAATATCGTAACTCCAAAATCAGATCAATTGCCTGACTGATATGTTTATCTGACAATGATCAAAGAAAGTAGAACTGAAAGCAATGTGAAGTAATCACAAAGAAGTAAATTGAACTTTATGCAAAGAAAATCTAGCTAAAAGATGAGAAGGAAATGAACTATTGTAGTGGGTTCTCCTTTACTGGATGTTCTTAAACAAATACTAGCCAACCACTTGTTTAATATGCTATAAAGAAGACTCTAGTGCATTTATGGGTTGAACTACATAACCCCCCTGAAGTCCTTTTCAGCTCAGAAACTGTAATTCTATGATTACTCATTTATGTAAGAACCAATCATTAAGAGAGTAGCAGGGCCTAGTGGATAATATATTCAAATTTAAATAAATACTTATAATTTCTTCTCTGGTCCTTATTAGTTGGGTAAATTGGCATCATTCCTTATCAGAATCAGAATTGATATCATTGTTTAAAAAATGGAAATAATAATATCTATTTTATATATCTTGGATGGCTATTGTAAAGACCAAATCAGATATGTGTGGGAAATCATATTGTAGTCTGAAAACACCAATATGACTTGGGATAATATGAAGCACTGTTTATCGAACACAATTCATATCAGCTATTTTTTGTTAAAAGTATGATTCCACTGAAAACTATAAGTTTAAATGGTGCATTGGAGCAGTTTCTCAGATTTACTCCTTTGAACCATCATTAAATACACTGATCTGAATGAAAGATGAAAATAGCACTTGCCAACCGTATGGAAGCAATTCTGTTTAAATTGGAAATATGATTTTCATGATTAACAAAAATTTTGAATTTGGAGAAGTCTCAAATCATTGCCATACTGAATTAAAAATTTTGTCTAAAGAAATAGAAATGTGGTCAAGGGATATGAACAATTTTCAGATGATGAAATTAAAACCATTTCTAGTCATATGAAAAGGTGCTCCAAATCACTATTGATTAGAGAAATGCAAATTAAGACAACTCTGAGGTACCACTACACACCTGTCAGATTGGCTAAAATGACAGGAAAAGATAATGATGAATGTTGGAGGGGATGTGGGAAAGCTGGGACACTAATACTTTGTTGGTGGAACTGTGAACGGATCCAACCGTTCTGGAGAGCAATTTGGAGCTATGATCAAGAAGTTATCAAACTGTGCATACCCTTTGACCCAGCAGTGTTTCTATTGGGCTTATATCCCAAAGAGATCTTAGAGGAGGGAAAGGGCCCCACATGTGCAAGAATGTTTGTGGCAGCCCTTTTTGTAGTGGCTAGAAACTGGAAACTGAATGGATGCCCATCACTTGGAGAGTGGCTAAATAAATTATGGTATATGAATGTTATGGAATATTATTGCTCTGTAAGAAACGACCAGCAGGACAATTTCAGAGAGGCCTGGAGAGACTTGCATGAACTGATGCTGAGTGAAATGAGCAGAACCAGATCATTATACACAGCAACAATATTACATGATGACCAATTCTGATGGACATGGCTCTCTGCAACAATGAAATGTCTCAAACCAATTCTAATTGTTCAGTGAAGAAAGCCACATATACCCAGAGAGAGGGATATGAAATGTGGACCACAACATAATATTTTCATGCTCTCTATTGATGTTTGCTTGCATTGTGTTTCCTTTCTCTGATTTTTTTTCTTGTAGATAAGATTTTTCTTGCACAACAATAAGTGTGGAAATATGTATACATACATTTGACTTGTCAAGTATTTTAACATAATTAACATGTAGTGGACTTCCTGCCATCTAGGGGAGGGGAGGGGACTGGGGGTAAAATTTGTAATGGAAAGCTTTGTAAAGATCAATGCTGAGGAATTACCCACACATATGTTATGCAAATAAAAAGCTTTAATAAAAAAAAGAAACAATGAAGAAGCATATTTCATGTCAATACAATAAAATCATTTTTATTACCTATCCAAAAAAAAAAAAGAAATAGAAATGTTTTCAGACTGTGTCTTTGTTTATGGTGTTGTTTGGCTTTAACAAAGTTTTCCTCTCCTAGATGCCTTTAATATGTGTGTGTATGTGTGTGTGTGTGTGTGTGTATGTATATAAACTTCACAAACATATCAAAGTTAAGGCTTTTACATACAAAGTAGAATAGAAAAAAAGGGAACATAGGTATTTATCACATAAAAATATTTATTTTTAAAGTAATGTATATATGTATCAATCTATCTTTCAACAGGTTATTTTCAAAGTTAGCCTTCGTTTGTACTTTCTTGTAATTTCTACCTTTTGATAATGTGTCAGTCTTTCATGATTAAGATCAAATTCCAACTGCTTCCTGAAGCATTTCTTCAAGATCTCTCCAACTAGAATGTAAACTCCTTTAAGTTTGGGGCCATTTCTTTTTTCATTTTTTTCTTTTAGTCTCCATATCCGTCCTAATGCTCAACATAGTATTTTTATATATTAGGTGTTTAATAAGTGTTTACTGAACAAATTTTTGAGCCAACATCTTCCATCTTCTTCCTCAGCAAACCTGTCACTAGCAAAATTAACTGGTTTGAGGAACAAAAATAATAAAATATATAAAGCCTTCTGCTTAATTTTATTTTATTTCATCTTATTTTTTCGCTGAGACAATGGGGTTAAGTGACTTGCAGCTAGTCACTTAACCCATTAGTCACACAGCTAGGAAGTGTTAAGTGTCTAAGGCCAAATTTGAACTCAGGTCCTCCTGACTTCAGGGCTGGTGCTCTATCCAATGTACCACCTAGTTGCCCCTTATTTTATTTTTTAAGGAGTAAATCACTACTCAATTTATTTCTAAAGCTTTTTTCCCCAAATATATGTATAGTTTTCAACGTTCACCTTTGTAAAACCTTGTGTTTCAATTTTTTTCTCCCTCCCTCTCCCCTACCCCATCTCCCCCAGATGGCAAGTAATCCAATATATGTTAAATATATACAATTCTTCTATATTTCCACAATTATCATGTTGCACAAGAAAAATGAGATCAAAAAGGAAAAAATGAGAAAGAAAACAAAGAGCAAGAAAACAACAATAAAAGTAAAAATACTATGTTGTGATTCATATTCAGGCCCCACAATCTCTCTCTGGGTGCAAATGCTCTCTCTATCACAAGATCATTAGAGCTGGCCTGGATCACTTCATTACTGAAAAGCATTGCTCACATGTTTTTTAAAGTCCAACCTACTGGGATTACGAATTTTGAAGAAGGAAATTACTACTAGGTTCATTTCAATTCAATAAGTATTAATGATGTCAAGCACTGTTATTTGTCCATTTTTGAAGATGACTATGACATAAGGGAGGGATCTATGAAATGCAAGGGAATTTGATTTAAGTGAGGGAGGGCTATGCAAAGTCACCAGCTTCACTTTCTCCTTCAGAATCATATGTGTCCAGTGGTAAAATATAATAGATCAGGAATGGAGAGGGCTTTGGTTGTTTCTGCTAAATTTTAAAGCTTTATGTGAACATTAACAATTATCTCCATTGTCCACCATTTTGTGAAAATACTAATGAGAAAAAAAGTAAAGTGGGCCAAAAGCAATGTCTCAGAGGAATACTGAGGAGGCAAAAGGGGACTGATTAATCTATTAACCAGATAATCTGTCCCTGAGTAACTGAGTTGGCTAATCTCTTTCTAAGTTAATTGTTTCATATGGAAATATTTTGTCTGAAATGATAGTAGCTCTCTTTCAACACAAAGAGTAGCTTGATTTTCTACACTTAACACAAATCACTAGGGGGAAAGTAGCTCATCAAATGGCTTCTCTAATTTTAATCAATTGCTCATTATTTCCCCCCCCCCATATTTGAATTATTTCCTTGATTTCTGTCATGTGAAATAATCACAAAATATTCAGTAAGTATAAGATGACAAGGACAGAGGAAATGTTGTTGACCCTGGAAGAGGATTCTGAAGTATTTGTAACCACAAATATTGGACATAGTCCCATGCAACCTGTTTGGCTTAAAGAAGAAGGGTTCATCACAAAATACTGATATGGTTGAAATCAATATATGTTCCATTTAACCATGTTTAATGCATTATACTTTGTATTTCTAGCACTAATAGGATATTAATCACTTCTTCAAACCAAAAGTTAGGCTTCCTAAGCAAATAACCAAGATTATTTCTCTTGTTTGGGATCTTTAGACCTTCTTGATGTGGATCAGACCAATGTTTGGGTAGGAAAATGGCCAAACTGATCTTAGTCTTTATCAGGTAATGTGAATAATATATTCATATATGTGTATGTATGTGTACATATACATATACACAATATTATTTATATTTTATAATCATTTTAAATTTAAATCAATTTAAATAAACTATTAATTTAAATATTAAATTAAAATCAAATAAAACAAATTTTTTATTTTTAATTTATTAAATAAATTTAATTTATAATTCTATTTTAATGTGTGTATGTATGTGTATGTGTGTGTATGTGTTATCATGGCAGAAGAGTTTGTGTAGTTCAATGAAACTATGAATCATGTTGTGTAGATTACCAAAGATGGAAAGGTTGGTGATCCAATGGAAAAAAAAAAAGTGTGGCAAGCCACTCCAGTATCTAGCCAAGAATACTTTGTGTACAATATTAAAAGGCTAAAATTTGACTTCAAAAGATGAGATCCTCCACTATGAAGGGTTTGGTATTCCATGGTCCATGGAATCACATAGAGCAGGACATGACTGACCAACATATATACATTATAATCCATATGCTTATATGTATATACATATACAAATATATATGTGCACACATCTGTAAATACACACATATATCTTTATATAATATATCTGTATATCTTTATTGTATGTATACATAATTATATATGTATGTGTGTGTGTATGTGTGTGTAATACTGATCACCTAGCTCCTTTTGATGAATTTAAGTTACTGTCTCAGAAGGACTTGAGTTCTAAAATATTTAACTGAATACTTTCAATAGTAATTCAAAGATAATGGAAAATTGAAGAGGTACCACAAGATCAGAAAAGGGTAAATGATAACTTGATTTTTTTTTTAAAGGAAGAAAACAGAAATAGCAAATTATAGACCAGAGAAACTGATTTTAATGTCTGGAAAAGTTTCATAGTACATCACTAAAAAGATCATTGGATAACATCTAGAAAAGGAATTAATAATTTCAAAGAGCTAGCATGGTTTCATCAAAAACAAGTCATGCAGGGCAACCTTTATTTCCTTTTTTGATAGGTAGATGAAAAAAATCTTTTGGATAAAGTTTACAAAGATTTTTTTAAAAGCTTTTTGATAAAGTTTTTCAGAATTCTTAGATAAAATAGAGAAATATAGATTAAATAATAATGTAGTCATATGGATTCAAAACTAGTTGGATGATTGGACTGGAAGAATAGATATTAATCATTTAATGTCAAACTGGTAGTAGGTTTTTCTGGGAATTATCCAAAGAATTTGTAATTTTTTTTGTCATTTTAACCATTTTATCAGTCTTGGAAAGAGCAAAAAATATACACTCATTAGTTTTAGGGATGACATAAAACTGAGAGACAAAAAAATGTTAATACAATGGGTGACTAAGTCAGATCCCCAAACTATCTTAACAGGCTAAAGGTTTGAACAGAATCTAAAATGAAATTCAATGAGGATATTTAAAATTCTCATACTTGAGTATTAAAAAATCAATTTCACATGTTCAAGATGGAGAAGGAATACATAGAAAGGAGTAGTTCTAAAAGATATCATAGAATTTTCATGGTCTCCAAGTTGAATATAAGTCAACAGTGAGATGTTAGCCAAAAAAGATATGATTTTAGATTAGATAGTCATAAATTCTAATAATAAATAAAAATGTAATAGCTTTCATCAAATTAAATTTGGAGCATTGTTTTCAGTTCTAGCAATCACAGTTTAAGTAAGGCAATGATAAGCTGGACAATGATCAGAGAAGGGAAATCAAGGCATAATCCCCAGTCTATGATACATGAGAATCATTTGAAAGAATTAGGTGTGTATAGCATAGAAAAGACTAGAACTCAGGAGGGACATGATCATTGTCTTTAAGTGTTTAAGTGATCATTGTGAAGGACACAGTGGGGTTTTTTTTCTGTTTTGATTAAGTGGACAGTACCAGGAGCAATGGATGGAAGAAAATACAAGTGATGGTAAAAAATTGGAAATTACCCAGATGCCTATCAATTGGGGAAAGGCTAAACAAGTTTTTGAATATGATTGTGATAGAATACTACTGTGTTATAAGAAATGATGAGCTTGATGATCTTTTTTTTTAAATAGATAGAGTCAGATGAAATAATGAATAGCAAAATGATCAGAACCAAGAGAATTTTGTATATAGCAACAGTAATATTTTAAGAACATCTTTGGCAGCTAGATGGTGCAGTGGAAAAGAGCACTAGCCCTGAAGTCAGGAGTACCTGAGTTCAGATCTGGTCTCAGACACTTAACACTTCCTAGCTGTGTGATCCTAGGCAAGTAACTTAACTTCAATTGCTTCACCAAAACAAAACAAAATAAAACAAAGGATTAGAAGACAAAAATAGGGCAGCTAGATGGCAAAGTGGATAGAGCACTAGCCCTAAAGTCAGGAGAACCTGAGTTTAGATCTGGCCTCAGATACTTAACACTTACTAGTTGTGTGACCCTGGGCCTAATTGCCTCACCACCCCC
>JAJPUD010000130.1:596885-611178 GCA_023553655.1 Myrmecobius fasciatus
AAAAAAAAAGAATAACTTTGAGTGAACAAGTAATTTTGATTATTATAAATACCCAAATTAATTACAAAAAGATGAAGATGGTATTTGCATATAGAAAAAGAACTAATGAATAGAAGTATGTATAGAATGATTATACATACATATGTATATGGTCTAATGGTAGCCATTTCTAAGCTAGTAGGGGGAAAGGAAGAAAAAAGGAGGGAAAGAAGAAATTTATGATAACTTTATTGCATATTTAAAAGGAATAGAAAGATATACATAATAATTTGCAATTTAATATACAATCATCATTTTAATTACACAATGTTATAAAAATGCTTGTTTTATTCCATAAATTAAAAATGAATTTATTTTTTTTAAAGATACAAAGAGGAAAATTTTGACTTGATAGCAGAAAAAAATGAAGTTTCCTAGTAATCAGAGCTATCTAAAAGTACACTGTGAAACTATGAGAATGGTAGATTCCTCTTCCCTGAAGGTCTTGTAGTAGAACATAAATAGCCATTTGCTGATCATATAATATCTGTGATTCCTTTGATGCATACATTAATTTATATGGCATTTGAGATTCTTGAAATTTCTCTCATTCTATATTTTTCCCCAATCTCATATCACCAACTACTTACTGGATATTTCTAACTGGATATCTTTCAGATATCTCAAAGTCAACCTGTCCAAAACACAAATCATTATCTTTCCCATAAAAGCTCTTGACAACCTATCAATACACAAAAACGTCTTCCAAATTTTCTTATTTTTTAAAGAATGGAACCTAATTAGAATGGAAACTCCTCAAGAGAATGGATTAAATAACCTGTTGATTACATTTGCATCCATAGTGGCTTATATAGTGTCTGGCACACATTAGATGCTTAATAAATGTGTAATGATTGATTCTTTATCATTTTTATCCATATTTATCAATGAACGCACTTCATTCAGTTTTCTAAATGTGTCATCCTTATCAGTTTAACCCCCCAAAATGATAGAATGTACAGTGTTAATTTAGATTCTTTCTAAATAAGCAATAAGTAGGCATATTAGACCTTTAATCATTAATCTTGATTCTGCCCTCTTAGCCATTCCCTCAATCTAAAATTTTTAAGAACAGGTTTTTTTTCCTTGAATACCTAAAACATTGTTTCAGAGGAAGTACTTGAACTGGAAGCATTTCTTAAATTCATTTGGTGACAAAATGCTTGGAGCCTTGAAGTATATTTGTGGAATCCATAAATGCTGAATGGAAGGAGATAATTGTGGTAAACTAAGTTATACGGAATAACTAAGGTATAAAAAGGATTCAGGGAATTTGTGGAGCAAATTGGAGAAAATTAAACTTATATATGGAAAAAATGGAATTTTTGCATATGTAAGTATATATATGTACAAAGTATGGTTGATATATAATTTCACATTTAGTGCTTTAGAAGGAAATATATTGCTGGCATGGATTTTTTCTCATAGAACTCACATCCAGATCATGCGGAGCAATAAAGTTCCACAGAATAGTTTTTGAACACATTATGCTGCTGACTTAATACATTCAGTTCCTCTAACTCTGATAATCCTAATTGCTCTTCTAATAAAAAAGGTAGTTGAGAGACATGGTTTCAATTTTGCTCCTGCTACCATATATGTGAGCTGCTGTAATAACTTCTGGCAGAAGTCTAAGTCTTTGGACTAAGTCCTAGAATTTCTTTAGCCTCAGAATTTTAAGAACATATTTTTAGAGGTAGAAAGCACTTAGATAATCTGATATATTCCATTTTTTACTATTACTGATGATGATGATGATAAGAAAGGAATGGGAAAGGGAAGGAGGAAGAGATGAAAGAGGAGTTAGAATAAAAGGAGGAGAAGAACAAGGAGGAAAAGAAGAAGAATGAAAAGAAGGAGGAGGAAGAAGAATAAGACCAAGAAGAACAAGGAGGAAAAGAAGAAGAATGAAAAGAAGGAGGAGGAAGAAGAATAAGACCAAGAAGAACAAGAAGAGAAGAGGAATTTAAGTCTGAAGTTTGCAAAGTTCTTTATGTTAAATTATTTGATCTACATAAATGAAGTAGGCCCTATTTTTGTCCTCATTTTACAAATGAAGAAGCAAACCTAGAGAAGTTAGGTGAATTTCTCAGGATCAAAAAAGTGTGTAATAAGTGTCTAAGGTTGAATTTGAACTCATGTCTGTCTTTCTTACTCTATGTTCCTTATTCTTTCCTCTCTACCACCTAGCTGCCTCAATATAAGGGAACTGAGATAGAGAGAAGTTAAGTATTTCAATAAGATCACCTGACTACAAAGTTGTATAAATGCAATTTGATTTCAGCTTTGACTCTAAATCTAGCAAGCTTTCTATTGTACAATGTTGCACCAATTAATTTAGTGAGAGTAGTTGTAGTAGGCATAAACATTGACGTGAAAAAGGGCAAGCATTATCATCAAATGGGACAATGCATATTAAAACTTTATGTAATTACAAAACACTTTGTAAACATAAATGTTGCTTATTATTCTTAACACTCTAAAGACTTATGGGTCTCAAGAAATTTGACTTGTTTTTAAAGTCTCTGAGAATTTCAATTTAAATAAAAATTATACTCAACCATAATACAATAACTATCATACATACAAATTCTATACCACCTTATTCCTACAGAAATCAATATACATTTGAGGGCAAAACAAAACCAAAACATTTCTTATTCTACCTGAACCATTTTGGAACTTGCATATTATTTTAAAGTAAATAATTATATATATGTGTATGTGTGTATAGATATATGCATATCTATACATATAAAACACACACACATATATGCATATTATATGTATATGTATGTGTATGTCTGCATATGTGTGTATGTATATATATATATATATACACATATACATATATATATCTACCATACTGTTAAATGGATGAAAAGTTAAAGGAATGGCTTTCCAAAAGGCCATTATTACTGTATATTTTAATAAGTGAAAAAGATTATCCTTCACCCTTTCTTTTTTTTCCTTAAATTTAAAATAAGAATTGGTGTAAAAAGATCAAGCAAGAGCATAAGGCTTAAGATTGGAAAAGAAAAGAAGTCCCCAACAAACCATTTATGACTTCCAGCACAACTTTTAAGAAGCCAGTATGTTGTTTTTAGATTATTCTTCTCCTTGTCATCTTACTCTATTCATCCACCACTAGTGAATGATCTTCAAGTCTGATCTTTCCCTCTTTACTATGTGGCCAGAAAAGTGAGAATGGATCTATTTCAATGAGGTAGAGAAATGTGTTTTCTTACATTCTGGATAATTTACCTTTAAAAAATTACACCCCAGGATGACATTAAAAGCAAGAATTGTTTTACATCTCAGAGAAGGATGTGAGAAATGATGTGTTCCATATAATTGGCTCTAAATTGTCCCTTAGCTGACAAGTTTTTTTTTTCAATGTTTCATATATTAACATGAATATATCCAGAACCAGCCTGGGGTGGGGGAGGGGAAGGCTAAACAATTATCACATTTTATTTAAGCATGAGCCATGTTTTTTTTTTTTTTTTTTAGTGATTCCATTTAAAAGTGGCCTAACATTGCCTAAAAAGAAAATATGAATATGCACCAAAGAAACTGCTAACAATGCAACCTTCACCCTTTCTGCCTCCCAAACCTTAAATTAAAAGCTTTCCAGGGAGACTTTAAAATCATTTCGCTATATGCAGGTTCGATGTTAAGGGGTTTAACTGTCATTATATTTTCTATGTACTGGACCTTACATATTAATATTCAGGCCAGGAACAGTTTAAAATTGCAGAGAACAAGAACATTCACCAATAGCTCAGTGGGAGGTTGAGCGTAAATAGCTGCCAATCACCAGAAATGGGCCATTGTAAGCCCCGACAGGCCTAACAACGCCCTAATGGAGTCCCAATCACTCCAGTAGCTCTGTTAGGCTTTGAGCAAATGCAAGGGGGTGGGGGGAGAAGCCATGGCCCCAGAGCAAGCAGAGAGCAGGGAAAGGTGGAATTCCTCAGGACCTAGCAAGGAAATAGGCCTGTAGGAAGGAAGGGACTAAGTAGTAAAGAATCTGCCCCCAGGTTGGCAGTTTTATGCTACTGAACTGAATCTGGGGAGAGTGAAAAAAATGAAAGCATGGGCTTCCATATCTGGAGGCAAGAGTTTCCAGTGAGGCATGATAGGCAAGTGTAGAGGTATCATCTCTATCCACAGCTGTCAAATTAATATTCCAGACGTGGATGTCATGCCCCTGCTCAAATATCTTCCCTGGCTCCCAGTTGTCCTCCAGGGTAAAATATAAATTTTTTGACATAGCAATTAAACCTCCATGATTTGAATCCAACCTACTTTTCCAGACTGCAGTCTACATGCCAACCAAACTATTTTTTTAATTGAATTAAAAATATTCTTTCTGCTACAATAAGCTATTCAGTCACTTATACGTGGGGGTAATCATATATAAATGCACAATTAATCAACAAACATTTATCAAGCACCTATTGTGGGTTTAGGCACACAAAGATACAAATTAAACAATCCTGTCTGGCCTTTGATGAGTTCACATTGGGAAGAAATTACATATATGATGATACATTATGATACAATTCAATTCAATATAATACAATATAATATGTATCAAGATGAAGAAGTGTTTAACTGCTACAATGTTTTTTTAAATATCTGATATTTCTAGTTCTATACATTTTTAAAAAACTTGATTATAAGAATTTTAGTTTTGCTTCTAAAAATTTCAAAACTGCAAATACTATTTTTCCTCATTCTGAGAAAGATGGATGAATCAATGTTGCCTTCTACATAAATGAATACCTGCTTATACATGCACAAACGTACTTGTACATGATTTTATTACTAAGTAAGGCTTTATTAGGATCTTAATGTACATAAGTTTATTCCCCTTTTGTCTATAGAATCTGAGTTAGCATTTCATGTGCTGAATTCTGAGGAAGAGAACAAAATAAGCATCTAAGAAAGTTTTGGATTCTTCATTTGAGAAATTAACCCAGTACCATTAGCTTGGCACTTGCTAGTTGTTGATCACTTGTTCTTTTTTTCCTTTTAATTTTAAAATCAGAATGGATGCTTCCCCTCTTTTCCTAATAATAACTTTACAGATAAAGTGTCCTCACAGTCATATAAAAGGGAATTATAGATAAGAATCTCAACATTTCATATAAGCTAAATTCAGATAAGTAGAATTTTAGTCCCATGCTCTCATCATTCTCAAACAATTTTTCAAAGGTACTAAAGCATAGATTTGGAAAGAGTGATAGCAAATAGTACTTTGCTCTCCAATCATCAACAATCTAGACTAGGATAAATATATACAATGACTACATTGAAATATGTGGAGAGAACAAAAAGAGAAAACTGAGCACTATCTAAATAATAATGAATAGGTGTGGTGGAATTGAAGGGAAGGGAAGGAAAATTATTTCTTTCCTTTCTTTGTAAAGGTGGGACACTACTGACATTACATTTTTTTTTCCTGAGGCAATTGGGGTTAAGTGACTTGCCCAGGGTCATATAGCTAGGGAATGTTAAGTGTCTGAGACCTAATTTGAACTCAGGTCCTCCGGACTTCAGGGCTGGTGTTCTATCCACTACACCACCTAGCTGCCCAGACATTTCATATTTTTGATCTTGGATAGTACTTTCCTTAATTATGCTGCAGTCCTTTCCCCCACCTTTATTCTATTCTTTGTTAAAAAAGAGTGGGGGAAAGGGAATATATTTCATTGGCATAGAATATATGTAGAACATTGTGCTCTGGAAGAAATATGAAGCTCAGAAAACACACGACCCTTGTTCTCTAAGAATTTAAAGTTTAATAGTGGTCATGATACATAGATCGCTATATTTCAAAAATTCATAGACATGATTTTTATTAGTATGGGTACTCTCTCCACTCAGGTGAATTTTAATTCCTCCTAATTTTAATCTTTTCCCATTTAAAAATATACTCTTGATGAATTACTTAAATTATCATCTGGTGACCAAACTGCTGATAACAAATGTATCTCAATTTAGTTAGTATAATTCTTAGACTGCAGAAGCAAGATTGTTACTGTGCTTATGCTTAAAATACAATAGTTAATAGTTAATTCTTTAGAATTTCCTCTACATCTTTAAATCCATTCTCTATGTTATTAATGATTTTCCTAAGTGGAAGAAGAGGGAAATAGTATGCTCTTCATTGAGGATTATGACCACAAGATTCAAAAGGAAGTTGAGATCTTTAGTCAATGAGGAAGTATCCACATAGATTTTTGAAGGGTTAAAATAAGAAGTCCTTGGCTTCTAAGAGTTTAAATATCTCTGAATCATAAACTAAATCTTAAAGACATCTGAGAACAGACTTGCATCTTGATTAATATTTGAGAGAAATAAGCATTCTTTTCTAAATTCTGAGAACAATTCAGGATGATCATCAATTTTGATACAGAAACTACACTTGCAGAGGGGAGGGGGAGTTGGCAAAAAAAGAGGGGAACTTGAGTTCTTACAGGGATATCTATATCTATATATTCCTACAGATTTCTCCCCTCGCCTCCTCTTTCCTCTCCCTTCCCCTCCCCTCTCCCCTTTCTCTCCTCCCCTCTTCTCCTCCCCTACCCTCTCCCCTCCTGTCCTCCCCTCCTTCCTTCTTCTCCCCCTCCTCCCCTTGCCTGTCCTCCCCTCCTCTTCTCTCTTCCCCCCTTTCCTCCCCTCCTCTTCTCCTCCCCCTTCCCTCCTCTCTCCCCTTCTTTCCTTCCTTTCCCCCTTCTCTTCCCTCTCCCCTCCCTTCCCCTCTTCTTTTCCCGCTCCTCTCCTCCCTTCCCCTCCCCTCCTCTCTTCTCCTCCCCTTCCCTCTCTTTCCCTCCTCTCCTCCCTTCCCTTTCCTGTCCTTCCCCTCCCCTGTCAAAAAAGTGAATAGAAGTAGCAGAGGACTTTGTCATGGGGGATGGTATCTCTAGCCCTACACAAGATTTACTGAGCTAACCTGAAAAAATCAATAAGCAAAAAGATCCTGAAGAGAAAAAATGAAAGGAGGGCTAAGATGGGTAGAGAAGGATTAAGGATCCCCTCCCCTGTAGGCAGCTCAAAGGAAAACAAATTTGAAGTTATGGATTATATTGATCTCTTCAAGGAGGAAAGTTCCCCCCCGAAAAGATCATCTCCTTCCCCAACTTCTCCTCTCCATGCCTGTCCAGTATTAGCCAGCCTATTTCTTTTGCCTAATTGTTTAGTGTAGCCTGATTTTAGTCTCAAACACAAAGAGGTCAGGGATTAGCTAAAGATAAACATACATTTCAATCAGATCAAAAAGACATACTTCAACCTTAGTGTTAGGGATTTTTTTAACTGGGGGCTCTGAGCTACTGTGTTTTAATTACTAATTTTTCCTCTGATAGAAACCTTTATGTTGCCTCTTTATAAATACTGTAATATAAACTATAAACAAACTATAAAAAAGTATTACAGAATATTTCACAAATATGTTATTCTTCCAGTGTTTTTATCATTTTGTTTAATCATTTATTCTTGCCACCTACCATGCTCAATTACCCACCCACCCCCAATAAAATGCTTTTATTTAACATACTATGTTCAAATAGTATATTCTAACCATTAGAGCCAAGGGCATGAATTTGTATGTTTCCATTGGTACTTTTTCTTTTTTTAAAATGATCTTAACAGGCATTAACAAACACATTTCTATATATTAAGATTATGAAACAGTATGGTATAAGTAACTATTATATATTTTTAAGACAAATTAAATTGAATGAGGAATAACAAAAAATAATTTGTTTTTCCTTCAAAGATTCTGTTATCATCAGTGCCTTTTGAGAAAGGTTTCATTATGATCTTTTTTTTCATGTTTATCACTACTTACTGTAACCCATACAGAGGAAAATAAGCAAAAAAGAGAGCAATATACAAAATGGCCACCATAAAATGTGAGGAAACAACTTTGAAAGTTCTCAGTAAGTCCTTTCTGCATTATAGAAGTAATTCTGGTGTGTGTGTGTGTGTGTGTGTGTGTGTGTGTGTGTGTGTGTGTGTACTGCTGGCTTAAGAAAAACAATTCTAATCAAAAGTGGCTCCCAACGGAACATTTTCAGCACTTTGAGATTTTGTGGACTGTTTTCTTGGTTGCTGAAAGTTGAGATATACTTTGGATGTTTGGTGAACTGCCAGCTGGCAGATATAATAGACATCTCTCTGTTCCTTCCTCCTTTTTTGTAATGTGTACAGTTACTATAGCTAGATTAATTAGAAAGTATCTGATAATATGAGAGGCAATAAATATACTTCTTATTTCTGAGGTGTCACGTTCATGTTAAGTTGTTTCATTATGTCCCAGAGAAAGCTAAGATGATACAACAGAGCATTGTTATTGCTTAAATACCCAAATAGAAGAAGGTAGAGCTGGAGAAACCTTTCAGGTACCTTGGAGACTTAATATTGCAGCCTGCTTTGGATCAAGTTCTCTATTGTTTGTTTTTCACTTGATGGCAATCAATGTTGGGAAATCTCTGTTTTCTAGGACAGGACAAGTATGGACTTGACCTATTCTGTGTTGATCCTGTCTTTCATTTCTATAACAACTGTTTCTTCCCTTTCTCTGTTACCCTCTATCTGCCTCACTACCCAGAATAGAATCTTTGAATTTATTTACACCCAATGAACTCTTTGAATTTATCCCTGCATGAAATTCTGCTTATCCACTTCAGTGACATATTGGTAGATCTGGAGAGAGAACTTGTGTATTCAAATAAATTCTTTTCCTCTATTGAATATCTTATTAAGCATATTTATTACCCTAATTATTGTCATTTTGTGTTATTCCTATGGGACCTACAAGAATCATCTCTTTCTTTATAGGAAGCATTCCTCTGTGGGGTAAGTGGTGAAGTATTCTTATATCCACTCTACAAATTAAAAAACTGAAGACCAGAGAGTCCAAATACTCTATTCATGATAAATGTTTTCTATTATTTTGATATCTCCTACAGTACCAACACAATTATAAGAAAATGTTGCTGCTGTTTTTGCTGTTGTTCAATTGTGTCAATCATTTCTGATTCTTCATGACCCCATTTGGGGTTTTCCTGGAGAAAATACTGGGGTGGTTTGTTTGCCATTTATTTTTCCAGCTCATTTTACTGATGAGGAAACTGAGGCAAACAGGTTTGAGTGACTTGCCCAGGTTACACAGCTAGTATCTGAGGTCAAATTTAAACTCATCCTCATGACTCAAGGCCCAACACTTTATCCTCTGTACCTTTTAGCTGCCAACCATATAATAGATATTCAACAATTAAATAATTGAATTGTAACTGCCATGTTAAAAAAGCAGTTTGTTTTTCCCCCTTTCTGTAACTGCAAATATACCTAAATTAAATTGGTATAACTATTACTTGAAAATGGAGAGAACTATTTTCTCACAAATACTATATTGTTTTGTGCATGCATGAGTGTAAAAGAGAGAGAGAGGGGAGGAGGGGAGAGAGGGAGAGAGGGAGAAAGGAAGAGAGGGAGAGGGAGAGAGGAAGAAGGAGAGGAAGAGAAGAAGAGGGAGAAGGAGAGAAGGGGGAGAGGGAGGGAGAGAAAAGGAGACAAAGAGGAAGAAGAGAGGGAAGAAGGGGAAAGGGAGAGGGAGGGGAGAGAGGATGAGGAGAGGGAGACAGAAAGGGAGAGAACATACACTGAGGCAGAATCTCCTTTTTTTTTTTTTTTTTTGAGATGTCTATAAAATCTCTAGGCATCTGATTACTGCAGTTAAGACTAGGAAATTTCATGCTAGTATATTGTTCCACAGTATAACTTCATAGACATATTCTAGATGTGTGTTGTAAAACATAATATTATATAAAACATAATATTTAGTAAAATAACACACGTTTTATTTTAGTTTTGTCTGTATACCTCATACACTAATATGAAATAGTGAGATACCTAATAAAATTGTCTAATTTTTGTTCCCAATTTTTTGTACTCTGCTGAGCACCTTCTTTAAGTAGAGGAATAAGATTACATATGATAAAGCCATGCATTTAAAATTTGATTGCTGATATGCCCTTTAGCACAAAAGCAAAGAGATTCATTCTAGGAATCTCACAGCAAGCAATTGTGTGTGTCTCTATCTTTATTTCTTTCTTCCCTAAGACTGAGATTTCATCATTCTAAGAACTACTGCCCCTCCTCATCAGTGAAGGAAATCATCCTGGTCACATAGCCAATATGTGTTAGAGGATCTACCCAAGGTCACAGAGATAAGCAGGACTTGAATCCAGGTTTACCTGACCCCAAGATTTCCCTCCATTTACCATGGCACATTGCCTCTCAGTAGACTCATTAAATGTGTGTGTGTGTGTGTGTTTATTTACCCTGTGGATGGGAAGAATCAATGTGACCAGTGGATATATCCCCTGGTAATGTTCACCCCACTTCAGAGGATACATAAATGTCCCTAGGATCTCTTTTAAGTTAAAATCCCAACATTATTTTGCCATTACATTTGGAGCAAGTCCATTCTCTGTATGAAATACGAAGCACACTTACTTCCCTAGGCTGCTGTGAAGATGGGTGCAGTGAGTGCTCTACTATCAAGAACTGGGAGGCTGAAGGAACCTATTCTCTAAGTGCAAATTATTATTATTATTCCCAGATGTATATTTCAAAACCATAACTTCAGAGCACAGCTTTTACATCTTAACATAAAGCACTGTTTTATCCTTGAACAAAATTACATGATTTCTGTAAATTGACAGATTATATACCTTGTGTCAGAGAAAGCAATTTTTAAAGAATTGTAGGACCTTAAAGTTGCAAAGAATCTTAGAGATCATTGAGGCAAAGCTCCTATCCTTAGCAAGAATCCTTGCTCTACTATCCTAGATAGGTGGTTTTTCAGACTGGTTGAAAACTTAACAAATGACAAATAACTTATTGCTTCATATAGCATTCCATTTTCTTTTGCAACAGCTTTCAACTAATATGAGTGAGTATACTACTTGATACTTAATATAATATTTATTCAGTATTAAAACTTCAGTTTTAAGCCTCCTTCAATAAGGTGTCCCCCATGAATATATTAAAATTACACAAGATTTCTTTGATAAGCATAGAGGTAATTTTGTTCAACAATTTTCTAGTTATCAGTATCAAAGTCTAAAAAAGGGGCACAAGGCTAGCCATAATATTAATCAGTGTCACAGAAACCTTCCAGCAAGGAGGTGAAAGGATTTACTATAGATCATGAGGTCCTTAAAATGCTTCTTGTAATAGAGATTCATGATCTCTAAAATATTAGAACTTTTTAAAATAAGATTCATAACCACTCAAAAAAGATCACTTTAGCAATCTATACAAGGGGAAAAATGGATGAAGAAGGTTGATATTTCAGAATATAGTATGTAATTGTTCAAATAACTCATTGACTTGGTCCATAAGTTCATGTATTTTTGACACATTGAGCAAATTGAGTAACAGAGCATCAGAGCTGGAATCAATACATCTTGAGTTCAAAACCAGCTGCAGATACCACCTTTGTGGCCCTGAGCAAGACATTTAAGGAACTTAACATTTGTCTGACTCAGTTTACTCACCTATAAAATGGAGATAAAAGTAATAACCATCTCCTAGGGCTCTTTTAGGGATAAGATGGGATATTTGCACAGTGGTTTTCTTTGGGATTTTGTTTGTTTGTTTTTTGCTGAGGCAATTGGGATTAAGTGACTTGCCCAGGGTCACACAGCTAGGAAGTGTTAAGGGTCTGAGACCACATTTGAACTCAGGTCCTCCTGACTTCAGGGCTGGTGCTCTATCCATTACGCCACCTAGCTGCCCCATTTGCACAGTGTTTTAAGTGCTCTATAAATGCTAAGTATGATATTAGAGGAGGAGAACAAGTTAGAATGCATTTAGGAAATTGCAGTGCTTTTAACAATTCATAATTGAATCCCAAATTTATATATGGGTGTGTTGTGTATGTGCATGAAATAAATAACTATATATAGATATAAAATCTCTCTCTATATATGTGTGTGTACATATACACACATACATATACACGTGTATATAAATTAGCATTCTACCAGTGATTTTATAAGTTTATCTATCTTGACATACTTTAATATTTATAGAAAGGCAATGGAAAGACTCAAGTTGTGAGAAAGTGGGTTGTAACATATTACCAATAATGACTCCTCTGCAACAAAAGGAATAGAATACTTGCTAGTTTATGTATTACTGTAAAAAGAGGGAGGATAGTCATGGATAGAAAATGAAAGTGAGCAGACAGCCACTCAGGGCCTCAATGGCATGCAGGTCTGTTAAAAGGTTTACATAATGGATTTGAACACATAGCAACAAGAACAACAAAAAAATACTGTGATGAGACAGAACAAATGACATACCATCAATACTGATAGAGAGAATACTCACAGAAATGAAAATATAGATCTATGGAAGATCAAAACATTTTCAATTTATAAAACACTTTCTTCATAATGAACCTGCAAAATATGTTGTGAAAGGATCATCATTCCTCTTTTATAGCTATAGAAACAAATATTCTGACAAGTGGCTTATCTGGAGTCCTATGCCTAGTAAACAGTAGTTCTAGATCATTAATTAATCAATAACACTAAGTATGATTGATTCTACTTCTATAAATCTCAAATTCAACTTCTCTTTAATTTCTTCTGCCAGCATATGGATGTAAGTCTTCAAAATTGCCTTTGTTGACCAATGGAACAGGCTTTTCTAATTTTATTCTCTTCCCCTGTTCAGACCAGAATAATTTGTCTTAAGCAATCATATCAACCATTTGCTCAAAATTTTTTAATAGCTCTCTTTTACCCCTCAATGAAGTTCAGACTTTTTGAGCTGATATATATGATCTTCCACTTTCACCACTCAAACTTTTTTTCATTTTACCTACATTACCTTTATTATGCTTCCTTCCCTCCATATACTCTATACTATAGTCATAAGTTCTATTGTTTTCTTGACATGCTTTATACTAAATACATCCATGCCATATGGGTCATACTTTCCCCAATTATTTAAATGTCATCCCTATCTCTTTTTGGCTGATGATCTTTTAAAAATCATGCAAAAAGTATTTCCATATTAGATGTATAACAAAAAAGAGAGAATGAGAAAACTATATTTCATTTTTATACTCCAAGTTCATCAGTTCTCTCTTTGGAAATCAAAAGCATTTTTTTTCATGATGAATCCTTTGGGATTATCTTGGATCATTGAATTGATCACAGTAGCCAAGTCTTTCACATTACAACATTGCTGTTACTGGGCACAATGATCTCCCAGTTCTTCTCACTTCTCTTTATATCAGTTCATATAGATCTTCCCATGTTTTTCTTCATCATTTTTTTCCATCATCATTTCTTAAAGCATAATAGTACTTCATCACAATCTTTTACCACTCTAGTTCATTCATTCTCCAGCTGATGAACATACTTTTAATTTCCAATTCTTTGCTACCACAAAAGATCTACTATAAATATTTTTATGCATTTACTTAATTCCCTCTCCTTTTCCTTTAATCTCCGAGATATAAATCAATAATGTCTCACACTTGCTTTTTATTGACCCTGATGCTCCAAAATTTGTTTTGAGGAATTATTTTAAAGTTTTTTTGGAGAGAAATATTGGGAAAGTCTAGCTAGGTTACTAGACCATCTTGGTTTCATTTCTTGGATCTTCATTTTTTTTTTATTAAAGCTTTTTATTTGTATAACATATGTATGGGTAGTTCCCCAGCATTGATCTTTACAAAGCTTTCCGTTAGAAATTTTACCCCCAGTCCCCTCCCCTTCCCTAGATGGCAGGAAGTCCACTACATGTTAATAAAGTTGAAATGCTTGAGAAGTTATGCAAGAAAAATCCTATCTACAAGAAAAAAAAAGAATCAGAGAAAGGCAACATAATGCAAGCAAATGTCAATAGAGATCATGAAAATGTTACGTTGTGGTCTGTATTTCATTTCTCTCTCTCTGGGTGTATATGGTTTTCTTCAGTGAATAATTGGAACTGGTTTGAGACAATTTTTTATTGCAGAGAGCCATGTCCATCAGAAATGATCATCATGTAATACTGTTGTTGCTGTGCATGATGATCTCCTGGTTCTCCTCGTTTCACTCAGCATCAGTTCATGCAAGTCTCTCCAGGCCTCTCTGAAATCGTCCTGCTGGTCGTTTCTTACAGAACAATAATATTCCATAACATTCATATACCATAATTTATTCAGCCACTC
>JAJPUD010000130.1:611188-676188 GCA_023553655.1 Myrmecobius fasciatus
TCTGTTCATATCCCTTGACCACTTATCTATTGAAGGGTGGCTTGAATTCTTATATATGTGAGACAATTCTCTATATATTTTAGAAATGAGGCCTTTATCAGAACCATTAAATGTAAAGATGATTTCCCAATTTGATGCTTCCCTCCTAATCTTGTCTGCATTTGTTTTGTTTGTACAGAAACTTTTTAACTTATTATAATCAAAATTATCCATCTGGTGTTCAATTAGGAGTTCCAGGTTCTTCTTTGGACATAAATTTATTCCATCTCCACAGGTCTGAGAGGTAAACTATACTACGTTCCTCTAATTTGCTTATAATATCACTCTTTATATCTAGATCATGAACCCATTTAGATCTTATCTTGGTATGTGGTGTTAGGTATGGGTCAAGCCCTAATTTCTTTCACACTAGTTTCCAATTTTCCCAGCAGTTTTTGCCGAATAGTGAGTACTTATCCGAAAAGCTGGGGTCTTTGGGTTTATCAAACACTAAATTGTTAAAGTTATTGCCTAGATTATCCTGATAGCCTATCCTATGCCACTGATCAAACAAGGTGCTATTTTTCACTGTAATTATAGTTACTAGGGTATTACCAGAAGTCAAAGATCTTTCCAAAAGGACATTTCTCTCTCTCTCTCTGTTTCTCTCTCTCTCTCTACATATATATTTAAATATTTAAATATTATATATTATATATATAGGGGGTATATATAAAATTTTATGTCTGAATGAATTTTGCACTTCATAATCACATCAAATGTACTATGCTATCAGTAGATATTTCAAACATCTATAGCTTCTTAAAATCTACTTCGGCTTTAATGGGATGAAACATGTAAGCATGCAATGAAAGCTGCCTCTGAAGAGATACTATGGCCCTTCATCATTTATGGGGTGGGTGCCTTACAAACAGAATTGACTGTGAGGTCAAGGGGATGATAGTGGTACCAAGGGAATACCCACCACACACTTCTGAAAGCACATCTGGGATCACAGCAGCCTGATCTGCCAGTGACCACCAGGAGTGAGATAATTAAACCTTTATAAGTTTGTGAAGTACTTTGATGATAAAAAGCAGTATTTAAATGCTAAGGATCATTATTACATGAAAAAAGGCAGGGTGAAAATGCAGAAGGTTAAGAGAGAAACACCTATAAGGTATTAAGTACTGTGACAGAACAGGATGGAAATGGACTCCTATTAAAGTATAAGAAGTTAGAAAAAATTAAAAAAGTAATGACAAAGCCATACTAGAAAATGAAAGGAAAATTCAGTGAAATATTTTGATAAATTATGCAATTTTAATGCAGTTTTGTAGAGCAATAGGTCACTGAGGGAGATAATGGGGATTCTAAAACATGGCAATGATAATTAATTCCTTAAAAATCAATTAATATTTCCTCTCATCATTCACAAAGGGGGATGGAACAGATGATAGCAATACACACATTTCCCAAAGGAGGAAGAAGAAATACTAAGGAAATCAGGATCATGTCAACATGGGTGATCAGGAAATTAGAGCATCTGACAACCAGTAATTCCCAAGGGGTTAGGTAATATCAATCTTGAGATCCTGTGGGAAAAGCCTGGGGAAATTTAAAGTCACAGAATTTAACCTTAAAAAAATTAATAAATGGTTTATGTTTAGGGCTTCAATGATAAACATGAAAATTTTGGGTCCCTCTAGTACTGCTTTAGGAGGGTCATTTTTGAATTCTTCTACTTGGCCATTTTTCTCCAAGAGATAATATACATACTCTCTTCCTATTTCTACCATCCTTACAGATGTGCAAACACACATTACACACACACACACACACACACACACACACACACATATATATATATATTAGTCCATTAATTATCATTACTTTGCTCTTGCTTTTATTTTGAGATAATTTTTGTTGTCAGTCATGTGTGACTCTTTGTGATCTTCTATGGGTTTTCCTGACAAAGATATTGGAGTGGTTTACCATTTCTTTCTCCTGCTCATTTTACAGATGAGGAAACTAAGGCAAACAAGGTTAAGTGACTTGCCCAGAATCACACAGCTAATAAGTATCAGAGGCCAGATTTGAACTCAGGAAAAAAGTCTTTCTGATTTCAAACCCACTACTCTATTCACTGCGCCACTTAGTTGCCCTTGTGATGAATTTAGACTCTAGTCTCTTAGTCTAGTATCCTAATATCCTTGAAGAAATAAAAGAAACTCAATAGGAATGGTATGGTACAATGCAAAATGTTCTGGATTTGGAATCTGGATTCCTGTTCAAGCATTGACACTTACTAGCTATAAGGCTTTGGAGAAGTCCCTTTACTTCTATAAATCTTGATTTTCATAGCTGTAAAATAAAAAGTTTGGAATAAATGGTTTCTAAGGTCTGTTCCAGATTTATATCTTTAATTCTATGAAGTATTTTTAAAAATAAATATCTAAAATGAGACACAGTGTGATGTAGTGGAGCAAGAGCTAGCGGCCTCAGAGTTAGAAAAATTTAGGTTCAAGACCTGATTCAGACAGATTTTGGCTACATTAATCTGTCAGTATCTTTAGACCTTAAGATTACAAATTACAGAAAAAAATGCCAGTCTACAATCATCAAGGGAATTTCTTCTCTGTACTGAATTACTGAATTCACAGATCTAGTCCCTATCCCTATTCCTATGCCAATCTGTATTCCTAAAAGAAATTGTAATATCTTCAGCCTAATTTATCCTATATAGAAAAAAAACTAATTTTTTTTAAAGAAGAGAAAAAAGGCATGTTTAGGTGATATCTACAGAGGGTGGAGGTTAAGAAAGGGAACAGGGAGGATGCTAAACAATTTAAACAAAAAGAATAGATTCTAGAAAGAAGGACTGAAGCTAACTGTAGGCTAAAATGGTCTAAGGTCAGTGGCAGGACTACTTCAGATCTGGAGGTAGTAACATTTGCTAGTGATACAAACTAGATGGAGGCAATCAACAAAGATGAAGGTGAAAAAAGTCAGTATGCCTCTGCCAGAATGGGTTCCAAGTAGGATAAGTGGTGAATGCAATTAAGGAGAGAGAAATGAAAGATAATGAGATTAGGGATAAAAAATGTTGAAAGGGCACAGGGCCCAAATAATCACATGGCACCAGCATTGAATAAGGTCGGGAGGTAGTTGTAGATAAAGATCTAAACCTTGCATTAGAGTGGTTAATAGTGATTTTTTTTAATTAAAAAAAGTCCAGTTGCAAGAGGATCAGCAACTAAAATATTTTTGAAGAGGTTATTGCAGCAATTTTATAAAGATGCTGTGAATAAAACCATAGTGGAAATAGTGTACTAAGCTAAAATTCCTGCCTTATAAAAGGCATATCATGGAAATGAAGAAAGGAAGGACAGAGAGCATCCAGAATGATATAACCTCACAAAGAGCTCAATTATTCTAAAAGGTCAGGGTCAAGCAGAAGAGTCTCTGTTCTTAGGAAAAGAAAAGATTAAGAGAGAACCTCATTAGGAATGTGATGAATCTCTGATTTGTATTTAATTTGTACACAAATAGTGCCCTTTTCAAGATATTGATATTTACCAGAACAGGGTCTTGCAAATGATATCAAAGAGATAATTGATATTGCTATTTGTCTGGTTTGCCTTCAACAGGATGGCTCATGGAATGTTTCTTCATCCTTCTGTCCTATATATGTGAGTCTCTTGTGTTCTATTTATACTGCACTAAGTCAAAGAGTATGTGTAAAAGGAACCATGTTTAGCGTTATAAAGTGTTCATGGTGAAAAAGGAGTCTCAACTTTGAATAGGCTCATCACTAGGGTGATATGGGTCTCAAGAATAACCATAGGAAACTAGGGGGACTGACCAAATCACACAGTTTATTTCTTAAATATTTTTACATAAATGAAATTATGTAGAAATAAACAGCAAGGACAAACTCAAAGGAAAAAAGGAAGCCTAAAGCATGCAAGCCATGAAGCTCAAGAGGTATATGCATAAGACAGAAGGTTTGTTTTGCATGTTTTTAAGCTTTGGACTTTTTTTAGTCTATTTGGGTCATTTAAAAACTATTGTCTTGTTCACTGGTTGTTTGCTGGTTCCTAATGTCAAGCTTCTTGATTCACAATTCTTTAGCATGTTATTTTGGATTAAAGCAATAAAGGAAGAGGAAAAAATATTCTGTCATTTTAAACCATTTCATTAAACATTTATAAGTAATAGTTGAAAAGGTAGTCTGGAATAATGGAAAGCAAACCAATCTCTAAATGAGGAAGACTTGGATTCAACTCTCATATGTGAGACAGATTAGGTTTGTGACACTAGGCAAGCAACCTATGATTTGTATTGCCATATGGAAATCCCAGGTGAGGAAAATTTTCTCCAGCAATGAAGATAGCCACCCCCTCTGAAACTTATAATCCCTAGAGAATTTCCATATGGCAATACAAATCATAGATCCAGCATCTTTCTTTCATATAAAAGCATGTTCATTTCAGTCATGACTAACACTTTGTGACTCCATTTGAGATTTTCTTGGCAAAGATATTGGAGTAGTTTACCATTTCCTTTTCAAGTTCATTTTACAGATAGGGAAATGGAGACAAACAGGGTAAAGTTACTTGCCCAGGGTTACATAGCTAATAAGTGTTTTGAGGCCAGATTTGAACTAAATACCAGGAATGCAGGGCTGGTTCAATATTAGGAAAACTATCAGCATAATCAATTATATTAATAACCAAACTAACAAAAATCATATGATTATCTCAATAGATGCAGAAAAAGTATTTGACAAAATCCAACATCCATTCCTATTAAAAACACTTGAGAGCATAGGAATAAGTGTGCTTTTCCTTAAAATGATCAATAGTATCTATTTAAAACCATCAGCAACCATCATATGTAATGGGTACAAATTAGAACCATTCCCAATAAGATCAGGAGTGAAACAAGGATGCCCACTGTCACCATTACTATTTAATATTGTATTAGAAATGTTAGCTTTGGCAGTAAGAGAAGAAAATGAGATTAAAGGAATTAGAGTAGGTAATGAGGAAACCAAAATATCACTCTTTGCAGATGACATGATGGTATACTTAGAGAACCCTAGAGACTCAACTAAAAAAACTACTAGGAACAATTCACAACTTTAGCAAAGTTGCAGGATACAAAATAAATCCACATAAATCATCAGCATTTTTACATATTACCAACAAAGTTCAGCATCAAGAGATACAAAAAGAAATTCCATTCAAAATAACTGTCGATAGTATAAAATATTTGGGAATCTATCTGCCAAGGAATAGTCATGAACTATACAAACTAAACTACAAAACAATTTCCCCCCAAATAATGTCAGACCTAATCAGTTGGAAAAATACCAAGTGCTCATGAGGAGGCCGAGCGAATATAATAAAAATGACAATTCCCTTGAAATTCTTGACCTTTTAGAACTGGAACTCTTAATTGAACACCAGATAGATAATTTTGATTATATTAAGTTAAAAAGTTTTTGTACAAACAAAACTAATGTAGAAAAGATTAGAAGGGGAAGCAATAATTTGGGAAATCATCTTTACATTTAAGGGTTCTGATAAAGACCTCATTTCTAAAATATATAGAGAACTGTCTCATATTTCCAGCCACTCTCCAATCGATAAATGGTCAAAAGATATGAACTGACAATTTTCAGATGATGAATTTAAAACTATTTCTAGTCATATGAATAGGTGCTCCAAATCACTATTGATCAGAGAAATGCAAATTAAGACAACTGTGAGATACCACTACATACCTGTCAGATTGGCTAAGATGACAGGAAAAGATAATGATGAATGTTGGAGGGGATGTGGGAAAATTGGGACACTGATACATTGTTGGTGGAACTGTGAACGGATCCAACTATTCTGGAGAGCAACTTGGAACTATGTTCAAAAAGTTATCAAACTGTGCATACCCTTTGACCCAGCAGTGTTTCTATTGGGCTTATGTCCCAAAGAGATCTTAAAGGAAGGAAAGGGCCCCACATATGCAAGAATGTTTGTGGCAGCCTTTTTTGTAGTGGCTAGAAACTGGAAACTGAATGGTTGCCCATCAATTGGAGAGGGGGTGAATAAGTTAATGCTATATGAATGTCATGGAATATTTTTGTTTTGTAAGAAATGATCAGCAGGATGATTTCAGAGAGGCCTGGAAAGACTTGCATGAACTAATGCTGAGTGAAATGAGCAGAACCAGGAGATCATTATACACAGCAATAACAAAACTATATGATGATCAGTTATGAAGGATGTGGCTCCCTTTGACAATGAGATGTTTCAAACCAGTTCCAATTGTTCAGTGATGAAGAAAGCCATATACACCCAGAGAGGGATATGAATGTGGACCATAACATAACATTTTCATGCTCTCTATTGATGTTTGCTTGCATTATGTTTCCCTTCTCAGATTTTTTTTCTTGTAGATCTGACTTTTCTTGCACAGCAAGATAACTGTAAAAATATGTCTACACATTTTGGATTTGTCAAGTATTTTAACATAATTAACATGTAGTAGACTTCCTGCCATTTGGGGGGGGGGACTGAGGAGGATTTGTAACAGAAAGCTTTGCAAGCATCAATGTTGAAAAATTACCCATACATATGTTTGGTAAATAAAAAGCTATAATAAAATTTAAAAAATTAAAAAAATAAAAAAGAGAAGGAATCATATATAATCTAAACACTATATCTTTTCTGGCATCTACCAATGTACTCTTCATGAAATAGTCACTTAATAAATGTTAGTTGCATTATATTAAAAAAATTATAAAAAAGAAATCATAGGATAAATCCAATTATAGATCTTAGAAAATATTGATACTGTCATTTTTATTCAAAGTACAGACAAAATATGCAACCCCTTCAACATCCTCACATGCCACTTGAAGGTTGTAGCTATGTGGTTCTACCCTAAACAATACTGACACCATTCATAATCCCTAAATTACATATATGAATTACAAAAAAGTAAGAACAGTGAGAGGTAAAATAAGCTATGAGGTATTTATCAAATTAAAGCTAAGGAAGAAAATAAGGAAAGAAGGAAGGAGAGAAGGAAGGAAAGAAGGAAGGAGAGAAACAAGGAGGGAAAGAAGGAAGGAAGGGACAAAAGAATGAGGGATAGAAACAAGGAAGGAAAGAAGGAGGGAGGGAAAAGAAAAGAAATAGCAGCTAGGAATCCAATAGATCTCCCTTGACCAGATTAGATGCCCAATGGCAGGATCAACTTAAACACATTTTTTAAAAATCCTTGTTCTTTCTAAATGGAGAAAGTGACACCCCATAATCATTGGCAGAGTTGCCTTCTTCCCTTGAGGAAGTGACACCCCATCATCATTGAGAGTCTTGCCTTAAAGACATTTGAATTTAGCACTATATTCTATAGTTTCTGAACTTTGAGTAGTTAAATTTCAGTGCTAAAACTGTGAACAATTTGAGTTCTTCTGACTATCATTTGCTAGCCTAAGACAAGCTGCTGATTGACATGTGGATATGGGAAAAAACATATTTGGAGATGGAACAACTATAGCAGAATACCCATGACAGAAGAAACATTACTCTTAATGAGACAGCACTTACAGAACAATGTCAAAGAAGAGAGAAGCATAAAACTAAACAGTATTCTAAAACTACATCAGTGTTGGAAAAGGCATCAAACTTTGGATGAACCACGAAACTTTGAGATTAAGTAAAGCTTCAATATTCAATAATATCATTTAAAAGGAGATGTGCCAAACGGTTGGGGAGAAATTCAAATATTTCCTCAAATGGAGACAAGAGCAATTGGTTTAGGAGATGCTCTGTTGTGTAGGAGGATATCTCCAGAGGAAAACCTCATTTAAGACAGATTTCAGATGAGTGCAAAACTTAGAAGACAGAACTCTCTAGACCAGAACTTAGCAGTCTTTTTCCCAAAATAAAGTTGATGAAAAAAAAGAAATAATTAGGAAGATCCAACACAGAACTCAGAATATCCCTTTCATTGTTCTTGTTGCTCTTTATGCCTTGCATCTGTGTTAATCAGTGATCTAGGAAAGGTAGGAAAGGATGTAGTATATAGGAAATTAGTTGTCAAATCAGGGAAACTTGGTTCAAAAATCCATCTTTAATTAAGGTCCATATTCCAGCAATGGTTTGACCAAGGCAAAGTAGAATAGGACCTTCACTTTTTGTAGTAATAATAATAACAAAAAGAAGAAGCATTTAATATAGTAAATACTCTGTGCCTGATAGATATTGTGTTAAGCACTTTAAAAATGCATACGTTATTGTTATTATTTTAGAATTGCAGAAACTGAGGAAAGCAGAGTTAAAATGCCTTGTCCAAGGTCATGCACTAAGAGTCTAAGCCTAGATTTAACACAGGTCTTCCTAACCTCTGACCCAATGTGCTATCCACTTTACCCCAAGTAGCTTCCTATCTTCTGGATGCTCTGAATCTCTAAATTCAGCCTAGGATTCCAATTTTATCATCATCACCAGCAGCAGCAGCAGCAGCAGAATTATTCTGCTGGCTAACAGTTAACTAGCTGTCCTCAAACTTCCTGATCTTTTGTTGAATTAAGTATTTAATTCTAACTTCTCCTTATTCTGGACTTTAGTAGTCCCAATATTATTCTTTGAGAAGCCTGATATGTTTCTGTGTTAATTCTGCAATGAATTTATACATTAGAAGAACATAAAAATAATAATTATTTTTTAATTTGGATTTGAAATATAATTTGGGATTACAAAACTCTAATATGGTGTTTTTTGTATCCCCAATTTCATATTGCATATTTCTATCTGTATGTTCCAAAGTTACTTCAAATTCCAATATGTTTAAAACTGAACTCTTCATCTATTTTTCTCACCTTCCACCATAGGAAAAGTTCAATTTTCAAGTTATCTATTTCTGTTAATAGGACTTAGATTATTTTATTCAACTCACTTGAAAAACATCTTTTGATTCTCTATATTCAGTCAGTTTGGGGCAGCTAGGTGGTACAGTGGATAGAATACCTGGCTTGGAGTCAAGGAGTCATCTTCCCTGAGTTCAAATCTGTCTTCAGACACTTACTAGAATGACCTTTTCCGGTAAAATGAGCTAGAGAAGGAAGTGGTAAACCACTCCAGTATCTTGTCAAGAAAACTCCAAATGGAGTCATGAAGAGTTGGACATGATGGAAACAGCTGAGAAACAACAAAATTCAATTGAAGAAACTGAAATTATAAAAGATTAAGTGATTTGTTTAGTGTCACAGAAATCAACTCTTTTTCCTTAGAATCTAAGCATTACACAGCTGGTAAATGTCCTGAAGAGGTGACTATAAATCCAGTGAGCTAGCCCTTCCAGTATATCTTGTATACTGTTCTTTTTCATTTTACTATCCTGAATTAGCCATCATTTTCTCATACCTGTTTGCTGCAAAACCCTCTGAGCTGAAATATTTATCTACCTTTTTAGTTTCTTTTGATTTATTTTCCCAATTATGCTTCTGCTAACATTTTTGGACAAATAAATACCATGTTGCTTAAAATTTATGAATCTTTGCATTGAGGATTGTCCATATTATTTAATCTTATGTTCAAAGCTCCCCAAAATCTGGTTCCAATCTACTCAACAAGTCATCTTTCCAATATTGCACTATATGAATCTTACAATTTTTTTCACAGCTATCCTGCGGTTCATGCTTCTGGCACATATTAAAGACTCTACTTATTGTACATAGAATGGAAAAGAATATATCCAGTGCCTATTTTTGAGGAAAGGGTATGATCTAAGGCTTGGGAGAAGACCCTACACTCTTTCCACTTATAACATGATTATTTCTACAGAAACTATTAATGAAGGAATAACCTTATAACACCCTCCTGGCCAATGCTAACTCATGCCTACTTGAAAATACCAACATTTCTGACTACCTAGTCAATGAAGTTAGTTTTCTAACAAGTTAGGCTGCTCCTAACCATGTGTTAAATCAAATGGAAAATAGAACATTTGTATCTTCTTCAGTTCTCATAATTCTTTCACCAGCAGCTCTCTAACATTTTACATTTGGATGATGCCATTTTAGCAAAACTGATGGGAGCTACACATGCACCGGACCCCCTGATGAGGAGGGAGGACCAGGTAAGCTAAGTGCAGAGAGGTTCACCATCATTAGACTTGCCACTTGGTATTAACTCTTCAGCGATGACAATCCATCGAATAAAAAACATAAAATGATTCTCAGCCTTGTGCTGTACCCTTCTATTGCTACCATAACAGTAGGATAATGGCAGAAATCTGGGCAAAGGGTACTTTAAAAGTATACTATCTACATTTATTTGTACTATTGATAAACATTTATTTAACTATTAATACTCCACATATAAGACTCTTGTCCAGTAGACATGTTGCTAGAACAAATAGATCATTGATCTTGAAATTTTCAGGATAAATGAAACTTGAAGAAAAAACTAGTTTGAAACTAAATGGATAGATGATTTTCTTGAAGAGGAAAATAAGGGAATTAACAGAACTGGTTTTATCATATCTGAAAGCAACAAAGACCATATTTTCATGGGGAACAAGGTCATCTCATATTGCTGTTGTTATGATAAGCATTTGCAAAAAGAACACCATGAAAATAATTGCATCCTCTGTGCCAACATGTTGCACATGATAAAAAGGCAAAAAAATTGCACAGAGAATATAATATTCATATTAAATCAACATATATCCATATACTCTGTACCTTTGGTGTAAAGGTAGATGGAATGGTTGAACAGCAAAAAATGTGGTGAAAACAAGGTTTAGGAGTCAAAAATGAGAGAAGTAAAGGGTGGTAGACTATACAGAAGTCTCATGAGATATATAATTAATACTTTCTTCAAGAAAATATTTAGGAGGCACTGCACATAGCAAACACAGAATCAATCACAAAAATAAAAATAATTACCTTACACAGGAAACCCCTGTTTGTTGATGTGGGGAAAACATTTTGAAAGAATTGACTTCTGATGCAAAAAAGCTTGATTTTTAATACAAAAATGAAAATAAATACCAAATTAAAGGGAAAAATTAGAAGTATCTTACAATTAAGAGAACTCCAATCTGATCTAGTTAAATAAGATATAGATGCAAAAAAGGAAAATATTCTGAAGCACATACCATAATGATTTCCTATGGGAAGTTTAAATAATATAAATCAATTGACATAAAACCAAAAGAGCCAAAAAACCTTAGTCAGTGAAGATGATATATCTGTACTTAATGTTGACATGTGGCAATCAAGGCAATTCCAATTTTAAAAAGCAAACATTTGATGATTATGATAAAATACCTTGAGTAATGTTACTTTCTGAAATAGGGAGAAGCAGAAGAGGGAAAAGTGAGTTTATAGACATTTTAATAAGAGATTTAGTTAAACCAGATTATCCCAAAGCATTGGGTATGAAACTGAAAGTACAAACAAATGAAAAATGGAAATGATCTTTTATCTACAACAAACTATTTTCTTGATAAATTACAGTGGAGATGACACATTTGGTCTCACATTCCAATCACATATATGGTTCATGAAGAAATGGAAATCCATTAATGGAAATAAAGGTGAAAACAACTGGATTTGAGCAAGTACACAAAGAGGAGCTACATGCTAGAGGCAACATGATTTTTAAGGCACTGATGTATTCATTCTTGAGGCATTTGGAAGGAGGAGATCAATAACTAGCAACCCATATACCTACTTTCCTGTCTCTATAAAATCTTTATGAGAATAATCTGCATACATATGAGTGGCATTATTAATAGATGTATGAGAAGGTAAATAGGCAGGCTTTCAATATCAAATGATATTCTATAATAGATCAAATCTTTACAGTCATAAATTTGAATATACAAGGTCCTACTGTGCTTATTGTTTGTTGACTACAATAAAGCTTTTGATTTAATAAAGCAAAATGTCACAATAAACTCTTTCAACAAGATTTCTCCCATGAATATATTAAAAACAAAATATTCCTTGGAAAATATACTGACAGAGGTACCTTTGCATGATGACCCTCTGATTATACCTGTGAGTCATAAAATATAAAGGAAGACATAAAATGCCTAAAGGTGCTTTTCATTTAATGAAACATGTTTAACTCAGAATTCAGATTTTAAGAATTTTGTAGATGATGAGGTCCTCCAGATGCTCCTATTTGTGACTGACATTAAGCTGTTATCATCCAAGAACACTGCAAAGCCTTCTAAAAAGTATCAACTATAATCAACTCAAAAGTTCAGCTAATCTATCCCCAGAGGAAAAGCCAAATGGATTAAAAGGCAGTTGAACAGAATACCTATAAAACTGATTCATCAGTTCATATATATTGGGCAGATACTGCAGATAGAAAGTGAACTTAACCAGTGTTCAGAGAGAGAGAGAGAGAGAGAGAGGTTAAGTAGCTTGGATTGCTTCAAGAAAGTATCTTTCTAATGGATCTAAGTTTCTACCTGAAACAAAAGTCTGTCCATCTTTTTAACTCTAATATTTTTTCTAATGATCAGACATTTTTGAAAGTAATGAATGCCAGTCTCTAAAAAACATTGAAATTGATGGGTGCACAAAGAGAAATGGAGAGGCATATGGTAGGTATGAGTAGGCTACAAATATCTTATCTAAAATAATTTGGCAAGAGGGGCTGCATAAATATCATGATCAGCAAGATTCATGACCAGAAAAGGGGGC
Organism: Myrmecobius fasciatus; assembly: GCA_023553655.1. Taxonomy (NCBI): domain Eukaryota; kingdom Metazoa; phylum Chordata; class Mammalia; order Dasyuromorphia; family Myrmecobiidae; genus Myrmecobius; species Myrmecobius fasciatus. The sequence continues at coordinate 623,904 of JAJPUD010000130.1, forward strand.
AAGCTGCTCAGATAGTAAGGACAGAAGTATAGTTCATTTGTTCCCCCACATCCATTCAGTATTGACAGAGGTATAAGAATATACTCAATAGATTAAGTAAAGATGCTGAGATGATTCAGGGGAGAACATGGAGAAGATGAGAAGCAGTGTGATTCAGGATGACCTGAATTCAAGTCTTCCTTTTGATGCTTAGTGACTGCAGTTTGGGCAAGAAGTTCTCTAACCTCTCAGTGTCCCAAGTAACTCTAGAAGATTACAAATTGAAGAATAGTTGCCCATCTATATCAATAAAGGTAAAATCATCAGAATTCCTTCACAATGAATGAAATCACAGACATAGATGGCATATGGAAACTGGTCTAGGGCTACTTAGCCTAAAGAAGAAAAGAATTAGCTGTCTTCAAATATATGTCTATTGTGTAGAAGAGGACTTAGATCTATTCTGCATGGCCCTAACAATTGGTAAAGTTACGAAAAAGCAGATATAAGTCAAATGACAGGAAAATTCCTTAAAAATTATAACTATTCAAAAATAGAATTGGTTGCCTAGGGATGGCATATATTTCATCATCTTCAATTATCAATAGCATTTATATAGTACTTCAAATTTTGCAAAGTATCTCACAAATATTATCTGTAAGATAAATGCTTATTTTATAGATTAAAAAAACTGAAACAGACTTTTGATTTGCCAAAACCCACACAATATGAATCTAATTTTGAACCCAGGTCTTTCTGATTCCTTCTCCAGAATTCTATTGACGATACCACTTAGTTTCCTCCATAAGACACTGAAGGTCTTCAAACAAAAATTGATTATTCACTTATAAAATTTTGGAGGGAATTCTTTTTCAGGTGTAGATTGGATCAAGAAGGTGGTCTTTGAGGTCTGTTTCAATTCTGAGGTTCTGAATTTTTTTTGTATTTTTCTGTCATATTTTGAGCCTATAACTAAAAAGTCAAAATATTTGGATTTGATTTTGAGGCTATAACTGAAAAGTCAAATCCAAATATCCATGCCTCCATAATAACCCAACAGTATGGTTCCAGGGACTATAATCTTATATTAAAAATGGCATTTGTATTAGTTTTATTTCCTCCATGTCTTTCTCTTTCCCCCAGTCTCCTCCCTTCCACTGTAAGCCAGCTCCTTGAGGACAGGGAATATGCCTCAACACTTTTGTAATTTTCTAAAATAGAATATAGTCCTTTCTACAATGCAGGCACTCAATAAAAGCTAATTGAGTTTTTAGCAATTAAAAGTAGACATACCACATAAGATAGATAGCCATGGAGATAGAAAAAATTTAAATGTAGTCAGCTAATCTAGTTTAAGATTTCTTAAACTCAGTGCCTGCTGATTTCTCTAACCCACTTATTTAGCCTTCCTGGATAACAGCTAGTTTAAAACAGTATATATTTAGTGTTTTAACATTTTCAAAGCTTTTTACAAATATTTTACTTATCTTTATAACATCCCTAAACACAGTGTCAATTATTACTCCCATTTTAGAGCTGAGGAAATGGAGACAGGCTAACAAGTGTCTGAAGCAGTTTTTTTTTTTCTTTTTTAAAGTGCTTAATTTTTTCCAGTTATATGTAAAGACACTTTTTATTTAGATGTTTTATTATGTATTTTATAGCTTTCAAAATTTACTTATAATATTTTGATGTCCTTTCCTCTCTCCTCTGCCTGTCTCTTCTCAAGTGATCTGATAGAGGTTATATGTGTCATATTAAACTTATTTCCCCACTAGTCATGTTGTGAAAGAAGAATCTGAACAAAAAGGAAAAACCACAAGAAAGAAAAAACAAAATAAAAAAAGAGTGAAAATATCTGCATTCAAACTCCATAATTTTTTCTCTGAATATGGGTAGCATCTTCCATCATGAACCTTTTGGAATTGTCTTAGATTGTAGCATTATTGAGAAGACCCATGTGTAAAGACAATTTTTAAATGTTCTTTTTAAAATAAAATTTTGAGTTTCAGATTTTCTTCATCTCTTTTTCTTCCCTTAAAATAATAATTAATTTGAAATAATTTATATTTCTTATATTTGTGCAGTCATTTAAAGGCATAGTTCCATATTAGACATTTTATGAAAGAAATAAAATAGAAAAATATGAAAAAAACATAAAGAAAGTGAAAAGAGTATGCTTTGATCTGCATTCAGATTCCATCAGTTCTTTTCTTGGGGATGGATAGCATTTACCATTATGAATTTTTTTTTTTTTTTTGCTGAGGCAATTGGGGTTAAGTGACTTGCCCAGGGTCACAGAGCTAAGAAGTATCTGAGATCAGATTTGAACTCAGGTCCTCCTGACTTCAGGGCTGGTGCTCTAACCACTGTGCCACCTAGCTGCCCCTACCATCATGAATCTTTTGGAATTTCTTGAATCACTATATTTCTGAGAAGAACTAAGTCAATTATAGTTGATCCTTGTACAATGTTCTTCTAACTGTGTACAATGTCTTTCTGGTTGCAGAGGCAGAATTTTCAATTCAAATCTTCTTGACTTCAAATCTAGCACTGTCCTCTGAGCATTTAGTTGCCTGTAATTGTATCTTACTAAAGTAAAATAATTTATTATGTACACAAAACTTGTTGTTTCTGCCAAGGAGAAAACTACTTAGCAAAGTCTTTAAAATCTCTATTATGCTACTATCTTTATTCATTAACACATTTTATGATGAAACCATAATCAAGTCATTTAATCTCTTTAAGCCTCAATGTGTTATCTGTAAAATGAAGGGGTTAGAACTAATGATTTAGAAGGTCTGTTCCAGCTTTAAATCTATAATCCTGTTATCCTAATTTATAAGGGATTTCTAAGTGATGCAACCAAATCTAATAATGGTCAGTGATCACAGAATCTGAAAGGAATTAAAAAAAAGCATAGAAATATTATTATTATAATATAAGATGGGTGTAGTTAAAATATTTCAACATAAACCTAAGATGAGGAAGTGGAAAGTAAATTAATATTTTTATTTAATAAGCTTTCTTGATGCTTTTTTATGTCATTGTTGTTTCCAGATATATTCTTTCTTTCTGAGAATTCCCTCCAATCATCAAGTTACCCTATTTCAGAGCACATGCAACATTCCATCTCCATAGTTCTCCATGTAGCAGTAATATTTACAACAATAACAACAAAACAACTACCATTTAAATAGCACCTACAGTGTGCCAATTACTGTTCTAATTGCATTACAAATATTATCTCTGATATTCACAATAACTCAGGAATATAGGTGCTATTATCCTCATTTTACAGTTGAGATGATTGAGACAAACAAGTTAAGTGACTTGCCCTATGCATCTAGTAAAATGTCCAAGGCTGAATTCCTGATTCCAGTCTTAGAACTCTATACACTGCACCATCTGGCTACATTTGTCTGTCTGTCTATCTATCCAGTGAGAGAGAACATAGTTATTTTATCATCAATTGTGTAGGTACAAGATTGATCATTTAATTATTTAGTTTTTAGTTTTAGAGTTCTTACCATATAAATTAAAATCAAAAGTACTTTCTATTTCTTTAAGAAGTGAAAAGGTGTTGACATTCCAGAAATGGTCTGTTTCTTTATGCAAAAGGGATTCAAAATATAAAGAGTTTGTGAGATAAGAAATATGTCAAGAAGTCAAAAGACTGGAAGAAATAGAATATATCTTTTTTTTTTTTTTTTTTTTGCTTTTTTGCTGAGGCAATTGAGGTTAAGTGACTTGCCCAGGGTCACACAGCTAGGGAATGTTAAGTGTCTGAGACCAGATTTGAACTCAGGTCTTCCTGACTTCAGGGCTGGTGCTCTATCCACTGCGCCACCTAGCTGCCCCAGAATATATCTTTATAGCAAAAACAACTGACCTGGAAAAAAGAAAAGAAAAATTAGAATCAGTTAACTACTTGAATGCCATAACTAGCACACACATAGAGAGACACATATATGCATGCATATATATATGTACATATATATATTTATACATACATGCATATATACAAATATGTATATATATATATATATACATATATATATATATATATATATATAATATTTCAAGACTTGTTAAAACAAAACTGTCCATATCTCCTAGATCCAGAGGCAATGTAGAATCTACCAATCACCTCCTGAAAGAACATCTAAATGAAAACTCTCAGGAATTATATAGTTAAAATTCAAAACTAAAGGTTAAAGGAAAACATTGCAAGTAGTCAGAAAGAGAGCATTCAAGTACCAAGGATAACTCAGTCCAAAACAACTTAGAAGGTTAGCAGGAAAGGTCTGTCTCATTAGGGTAAAAGAGAAGTACAGTCCAGTGCAGGTGATCTCTGGGCAAGTAAGCAGCACCCCCATCATCCAGCAAGCCAATAGTCAGGCCAGGAATCCCAAGGCAGGACAGTTCATGGGGTGGCCAGCAATAAGGCTCTGTGGCTCTCAGTCCCCAGTGTAGACCAGCTCCTCACAGCCCTACACAAGAAACTTGGGTTGGAGCAAAGCCCAACTTTTACATAAATTTATAAGTCATGAAATTGGCAGAAAAATGAGCAAAATTAAAACAAAAATACCTGGCCATAAAAAGTTACTAAAGTAACAGGGAAGATCAAAACATAAACTAAGAAAAGGACAACAATATCAAAACACCTATTTGTGAGATATCAAGAAAAAATATGAATTGGTCTCAATCCTCAACCCCTATCTCCCCCCAAAAAACCCTCTAGAAAAACTGAAAAAGAAAGATTTTCAAAATCAAATAATAGTTGTAGAAGAAAAATTGGGGAAAGAAATGAAAGTAATATGAGAATATGAGACAATCACCACAAAAGAGAGTCAACAACTTGATAAAGGAAGCATGAATGTTCTTACCTAGTTCACTGTGGGCTTTGTCTTTAAAAGAAGGCTTTTAAATTCCATTGATTGAAAGGATAAAGAGATATAACTTTGAACAGTTTAGAAAGGGAAGGAAAAGAAGGCATTTATAAAGGTAGCACCTACTATGTTCCAAGCATTGTACTAAGTGCTTTATTCATATTTTCTTATTTGTTCATCATAACAACTGTTCAGGTGTTGTGATAGGTGCAGTTATTATTCCCATTTTATAGAAGAGGCAACTGAAGCAAACAAAAGTTAATTGATTTGTCTAGGCTCATACAATTACCAAATCTGAGGCTGAATTTGAAGTCCAGTCTTCCTGATTTCAGACCTAGTGTTCTATCTACTGAGCTGCTTAGCTACTTATTAAAGGATCACACAGAAATACCACTTTGGTTCTCTACAGAGCAGATTGGATAGATGCATTGTCTTCCTAGAAACTATGTGGCTTTGAAGGATGGGAGCAATTTGAAGGAATGACAGAAAAGTAATACATTCCTGGGTTAAACTATAAGAAGCAGGAACTAGAGCTGGCAGCAATGAAAGGATTTCTGGGCCAGTTGAAATAATTTTTAAATAAGTTTAGACATATGGCTTAATTGGTGTGGCACTAGAAGAGTTAGCACTAAGGAACAGAGCTATCCCAAGGAGAAGCAAATCGATATTTGACCTTTCAATGAAACTGTGTGTCATGTAAATGTTAAGGTGGCATCTCTGAAGACTTTGAATTATTTTCCATTTTAGGTATGGGTCATATACATCTCAATATTATAAGTTGGGAGGACTCTAAAGGTTCTTGGGGGGATGTAACTCTTCCAAAAAAAGGGGATTCATTGATTCTCCAGATCTGGACTCCTGTCACTATCTAAATCAAAAGCATATATATATAATATTACAGTACCATAGCTTCTTAATTTTTGAAAGTCATTCTTTTCTTTTTATAATTTTCAACAGCATTTTATTTTTAAATACATGTAAAGACAATTTTCAACATTCATTTTTATAAGACTTTGTGTTGCAAATTTTTCTCCTTCTGTCCCTTCTCTCTGCCTTCCGCAAGACAGCAAGTAGTTTGAGATATATATATATATATATGTATATATATATATATATATATATGTATATATATATACATATATATATGGTTGTATGTATATATACATATATATGCAATTCTTTAAAACTAATTTCCATATTTGTCATATTATGCAAGAAAAATCAGAATAAAAAGGGAAAAACATGAGAAAACAGAAAGCAAAAAAGGTAAAAATACTATACTTTGATTCATATCAGTCCTCCATAGTTCTTTCTCTGGATGCAGATAACATTTTCCATCCCAAGACTATTGGAATTGTCTTAAATCTCTGCATGATTGAGAAGAACCATCATAATTGATCACATAATCTTGCTGTTAATGTGTACAATGTTCTCTTGCTTCTGGTTGCTTTACTAAGTATCAGTCCATGTAAGTCTTTCCAAGCTTTTCTGAAATTAGCCTGCTCATCATCTCTTATAGAATAATAATATTCCATTACATTCAAATACCATAACTTATTCAGCCATTCTCTAAATGATGGGCATCCACTCAAGAAAGTCATTCTTTTCTAAGAAAAGTATAAGGAAAGACTTTTTCTGGTTTCTGGATTTCTATAGTTTTTAATGTAGTACAGGTCAGTTATTTCTACTTTTATCAAGTTTTGTCAGACTTCTCAGGAAGTTTGAGAGAAAGTAATTGTCCAAGTGGATCTGCCAATGCCCTTTGTAGAATTCTCTTATTCTTTATAGTCTTTCACCGCTTATTTTCTATTTATTTTCTCAGAGACTTCTGACCACAAAAAAAGAGACAGGTTCATGACAACAATAAGTGCTTTTAACAAACTGAAACTTTAAAAGCATTTTAGCACCTAAAAGGAAAGTAGGAAGGTTCAGACTGATACTGCTATCTGTTTTATTGATATCCATTTCCTTAGTTGAATACTTCATTCATAGTCCACTGAAGAGGGAAGTTGAAACAGGATCAGAAAAATCCAGAAATTTCTGAATTTGTTTGTATAAATGCCTCTAAGTGTGCTGTTTATTTATTCTTATTATTTGATAATCATAGTTAGCTTTTATGTAATACTTTATGACTTGCAAAGTCCTTTATCAGGTTGTGATCCTCACAACAACCCTAGGAGTTAGGTGCTACTCCAGTTTACAAATGAAGAAATGGGAGCAGGTGGAAGCTAAATTATTTACCCACAGTCACAGACTTAGTAAATGAATGAGATGGAATTTGAACTCAGTTCTTCAATTTTAGATTCTCTGTTTTATCTAATGTGTCACCTAATTGCTTCATTATTTCCAAATATATCATTCTCTTGCATTTGCATTATCATGGTAGCATCAGTCCTAAGTCACATTATATGTGGGATTAGACCAAGTATCTCTGAATAAGAATGGATGGACATAAGAGCCCCAGGTAACACTCAGTCCTGCAAGAGCTATCTGATAAATTGAAGTACAAGCCATAGAAATAAAATTCCTCCTATTTATTTATGTCTATTTTCCCCAAAGCTCAGAACAAGCAAAGCTTTATCACCTGCAGACAATGTAACCCAACCAAGAAAAGGTGATTTAGAGTCTCAGCATGAAGCAAGGACTAAGAACAGAACATAACCCTGTTGAAATGCAATCCATTTTAACCAGAATCATTTTGTCATGCTGTACCCTAGTTTAAGGTTTGGGGCTTTAAAAGCAAACAACTCAACAAGATAATGGTAATCCATGACTGGAATTCATACAAGTTTTGGTAAGAGCATTTAAAGTGCCTATCAGCTTATTAGCCTTCTTTTTGCAGTCCTAAGTGGAATACTCCATATATGGGAGGTAGTGTGATACAGTGGAAATAACACTGGATTTTGAGATGGAATACGTGGATTCCATTTTCATCTCTGCCACTTACTAGCATTGTTACCTTAAATTTCCCAATTCATAAAAATCACCTTCTGATCCCAAATCTGTGATCCTATATAAAAATAAAAATGCTTATAAAAATTAGCTGGTATCCCACTAAAAGGCTAGCCCCATTGGCCAGGAACATGGATTTGGTCACAGCATCCTTTTGAAGAACGTGACAAGTAAATGTGGCAAAATGCCTACTACAGAAGCTTGGCTATGCTCTAGTGCCAAGATGCTGGCTGACCTTCTCTGCTTGTTTAAGGAAGCCACTGCCAAGTGAGCTCTGCTGATATGCCAGTTAACATGTCTGCAGATGGTTCAATTCCAGGGGTTCTGACTTAGGATGGAAGAAATGGAAGTAAGACAGTAAGGGATTTCTTTGTTGGCCTTTCCTTTGGAACTTTCTTTCTCAAAAATATCACCATCTCAAAGGTTATTGATGATAATTCTAATGTAATTAACACAGTTACCCAGAAATAATCAGTTCAGAGTTTATAGGGTTACAAACACCATGCATGCTGCACTCCTAAGTTATTTGGGAAGGCATTTTGTTACGTTTCCAAACCCGATTATCACATTTATTAGCACAGTCAAATGCTGTACTTGGACAGAACCCATTTTTACTTTTTTTTTAAAGCATGAATAGAAATCCAAATTTGATCAATTATTACCAACTGAGAAACTCTAGTTTTATAGATTGGTAATGCAATTGCTTTCAATCATCAAGTAATTTAACAGATAACAATGATAGATTAAACAGTTCAACTATAGGCTGCACATTATAATGGCATTTAACTTAATCTTTACATCAATATACACTCCTCTGGATTTCCTTCCAATATTTAGAACTATCAGATTAGCCAAAGCAAGTAACAGAGAAACATAAGCATAACATTCTGAAGTCACAAAAATGGAATATTGAACTTGTCTTCTACTATCAGAAGGCCTCATTTTCCCCACCACCACACACATACCAAATGTGTTTTTTTGTACTTATTAATGATACTCTCTTTGCTCCTTTTTATGTCAGAGTTTCTATATTTACCCATATCACCTACTCTATAGTACATGATTGTAGGACAAAATCATAATCAATGGATCACTGGATTTGGTGGCAACATGAGGTGACATAATGATTGTTATTCCACAGGGGGTCCTTTTCCTGACCTTGAGTTGTTCAGCATGTGTTTATGTTAACTCTGCTGATGACATAAACCTCAAAGTTGCCAGCAATTAAAAAAGTGAGTTAGCCAACTTGCATAAACATGTTGGAGAAATTCCTATGTTCACAGCCTCTCAAGAAGAATTTTTTGAGTATACCAGAGGACTATTGTTCCCCTATCTACTTACAGACCTGATGCCTTACTTCACTGGTCCATGGACTCATTGTTCTTTGAAAGATGAAATTAGACTTTAAAGACAAGTTAGTAAACTTGAGAAATAGTTTAAAACTATATAACTCAAGTATAATGGAAAGAAAGGGCAGAGTAGATCTATGAAGGACAATCAACTATATAAATATGAAATCTGTAGATACAGCAGGGAAAAAAGTAAAGTTCAAACAGGAAAAATTTATAATGATGAATCAGAAATATGGGACTGTATTCAAAATAAAATAATGATAAGTAAAGATCTCTAGATAGCCATAGCATCATAGATTTAGGTTTGGAAGAGATCTTAAATGTAATCTAGTCCAATCTCCTCCTTTCACAGTTGAAAAAACTGAAAAAAATAAAAATACCCAAAAAGGTTAAATTATGTGAACATGGGATATTCAGAGAATACTTCAAAAATCTGGGGTTTGAACATAGGGGCCATATCTCCAAGAGGAGCTTCTGTTTTACTGCCTCAATCTTAAGATCTAAAATTTAATCAATCATGATAACCCTCTGTCAATATTCTTCATAATCCCTCTCCATCTTCATGGATGACATTTGGTGAGGTGCCTATACTGCCGTTAGGTAGTGAATCTCTTGATTACAAGCTTCTCTGACCTTAGTTAGACTGATCTTAACATACCAGCTACACAGAATACTTTCAGGTCCATAGGTCCAAGATTCAAGTATTAACTCTCCCCGCCCCCATCCTCATCCTTTACCCAACTATCCTATCCTAATCAACTTTGAATTCAACTACTTCAGATATATTTATCTTTATACTATATGTTTATGTAGATATTTATTACCTTGATCAAGTTCCTTGTGAACACAGATGTTATCTTTCTTTTTGTTATATTCCTAGCACCTAGGAAATTATCTGGTACATAACAAGCTCTTAATAATTGTTGAAAGAGGCCATTTTTTGACTCATTTCTGACCTAGCCTTAATCACTGAATGGGTATGTTGCCTTGTTGAAATTGAGACCTACTGAAGACCTTAGTTTTTTAGTCTTCCACTGTATCCAGGGTTTATCTCCAGTCATCCTGTTTTATATTTGGTCAATTAACCCAGATAACTCTGAAGGGAAAAATGAGGCAGGTGGCCTTGCAGAGCCCTCCCTCACTTCATAGACAATGCCCTTTTCACTGTACCAAATACACTCTCTGCCTTACTTCCAAAGGTTCCCTTTAATTTTGATCACACTAATGAGAAGATAGACATTTTCTCCCCTGGAGCTTGTGGAGTAACATCTTTTTTTTGTACTTTGCCAGTGCTGTGGTTAAAGAGTTAGGTTTGAAAAAAGAGGGGACAGCTGGCTTCCCTTTCAACACTGAGTATGACATAATGACATCAAGGGAATTTGCCTAGATCAGCCTGTAAAATTAATTCATTCATTAATCCCTGGTAGTAGTTTTCCTTTTCTTTGATCCAGACTTTTGATGTTATTAATGTAGGGAGCTTTCCCAAGAGGAAAACACCTCAACTAGTGTAGACGAGTAATTGTTATGTATATAATGTAAAGTCAAAGAGAATTGTCTGAAACACTGAAGTTCAATGGTTTACCCAGGATCATACAATCTACTTGAATCAGGAGCAAGACTTGAAGCCAGGTCTTACTTCACCTAAGGCTCAGTTCTCTATTCAATATTCTCTGTTGTCTTACTTATAAAAATAATTAAAACTAGAAGTATTTTTGGTATAGCCTTGCATTGAAACAACACCTAGCTTTTCCAGATCATTTCATGCTTTGAAATCCCAGCTATGTTCTCAGTTTTCAATGAGATGCCTCTATAGAACAATACTTTCTGTTTTCTTAAGCCAGGATACTTGGGGAGAACTAGGAAGAAAAGAGGTTCTAGAAAATATTGGAATTCTACCAAGGTGTGACTTTGTTTTTCTGCAGTTCACTTATATAGCCTCCCAACAGAACCTTTGTCTACAAAGAGAACCAAAAGGAGACATGATGTGGCCCTGGTCCCAGTCATATCACTGAAGAAAAAAAGAAGCAATTGAAACTTAGAAAACAACTGCTAGTTGGCACTTTAGAATGTCCACACACTTAAAACAGACTATACACTGAGACAAAAAAGAGAGTAAATATTGGAGTGACATTTGTTTGCAATATGGAAGTGCTTAATGGAATTTTTTTCAGACAAGAGTTGGATCAATCTGTTCCAATGAACCCAAGTCTGTCTGAAGGCAATAAGAAAAGTAGAAGTAACTGGCCCTTAAGCAAAGTCCAAGCATCATAGTGTTCATAAGCATCCATAAAGCATAACCCATAAAGCAGAAGCAGCCTCAAGTAGAAGGGAGTTGAGGAAATTTTAAAGTAAAAGTAGTTGCAATTCAATAGACAAGAGGCATTTAGAATCAGGTTAGTGATTTCATTTCTATTTCTCAGGGGGAGAAATTTTGTGTTACCAAGTATCAATTTGCGCTCCCATCAACAAGCTTAATTAAGAGGCCAAGGACCAAATAGTTATTGAAGTCTAATCTATCTTTCATTCTTTCTGGCTCATCTTTGAGACACAGAGTTGGGAACAGTATCAAGGAAGTTTGCAAGGTTTTTCCCTTTCTTAGTGAATAAGGAAAAAATGGATATTGTCAATTCAGAGAAGCAGAAACTCTTCCTTTATGAGCTGGCACACAAAAGGAAAGTATGATTAATAACACAGAGCCTAGCTGTTGAATTTCAGGTAACTCATAGATTCTCAAAGGAAAAGAGAAGCTTTTCTCTCTTGAAGGTGACTGTTGTCAGCTAGAGAGAGATTTGGAGGACATAGTTGATGCATTATTGTACCAAACCATTCCTTCACCCTCCTGCCAGAAAAGGTAAAGCAATATAGAAAAAGGTAACATGAATTTGGCAATCAACCAGACATGATTCAGAAAAAGGATTTTGTGCTTTTGTATCATACTGCCCAGCACATAGTAAATAAAATGCTTAATAAGTGTTTTTTCAACTCCCTCCCTTTTGCCCTCACTGACTTATGGCCATATTTTCTAGAATAGGGATATCTATCAAATGCTCAAAGTTAAACGTGGGTGCCAGGAGGTTGTATACATAGTCAGCTCTGGAAGATGTGAGAATAGAAGTTTCATACTATTATAAGAAAAGTACCTGATTCACACTCTCTGGGAGGGGAGGAGAGAACAAATTCTAAGAGAAACTCTGATTCATGTAAAAAAGCAAAATAGATAAACAAAACTTTACATTTAAAAAGATGTGAAAGGACCTTGCTGAGCCCAGCGCAGCTGACTGTGATTAAACAGTGATCAACAACAATAACTGAGCAGCCAGGTGATGTAATGGATAGAGCCTCAGATCTGGAGTCAGAAGACTCAACTTCCTGAGTTCAAATCTGGCCTCAAACACTTACTAGCTGTGTGATCTTGGGTAAGCCACTTCAACTCTGTTGGCCTCAGTTTTGTTTTGTTTTGTTTTGTTTTTCATCTGTAAAATAAGTTGGAGAAGGAAGGGGCAAACCATTCCAATATCTCTGCCAAGAAGACCTCAAATGGAGTCATGAAAAATCAGCCATGTATGAAAATGAATGAACTACAACAACAAATAACAATAATAAGGAAATACTAGCAAGCTCTTCCATCCAGTCCAAAACTAGATTAAAAAAATGTCCAGAAATCTGTGAAAACATTGAGTGGGATGCTTACACCAGAAGCCAGATGGATTTTTGGTAGACATGGGACATGAAACCAAGAGGTCTTGACTCATCACACCTATTCTATGGGATTAAGCCAGACTCTAGTGAATTGCCTCAGCAGAGATACAGAGACAGACAATGCTTTGACAGCCCTCAATAGTACTGAAGGCATTGCTCCTGAAGAAGTCAAAGTAAAATATAAACCCATTTCCAAATAGCCAGCTATTTAAGGAGGAAGATGGTGCAACAATCAAATAGCATATATTTAAGGGTCTTCCAGAAGACCTGAGCCTAATGCAAGAGATTCCAACATCTGGATAAGAAATATCAGAGCCAAAGTAGGGAATGGCCTCACTTCCCTGTTAATAAACTTATCAGGAGAAGAGAGAAATGGACTAACGTGAGAAACTATAGTGGACCATCAGGAGAGAGAGGCAAAAACTGGGACTGTGAGAAGGAGTAAAGACTGGAAAGAGATTACAGGAATTCTTTGCTGATACTGATTAGCAAATCTAAAATCCATAAGCAATTCTGGGTCACAGTGCTTACCCACCCCAAATTAACAGATCCCAACTTTAACAAACAATTCAAAGTAAAGAAATAGACTGAGAAATGAGCAAACAACAACAAAAACTTGTGCATAAAAAGCAACTATGGTAACAAGAAAGACTAAGACATAAACTTAGAAGAAAACAGCAGTGTAAAAATGGCTACAAGCAAATCTTAAATAAAAATGCTTACTGGAACCAAGGCAAGTAAGAATTTATTGAAGAGTTAAAGAAAAATATAATAGTGGTAGAAAAATGGGAAATGAAATGAGAGTGATGAAAGAAAATTAACAGCTAAATAAAAGAGAAGCCTAATGTCAAAAAGAGGTACAAAAATTAACTAAAGAAACTCTCTTAAAAGCAGAATAAGCAAAAGGGGAAAAGATATATTAAAACTGACTGAAGAAATAAGCTCCTTATAAAGTAGAATTGGTCAGATGGAAAAAGAAATACAAATACTTCTTGAAGAAAATATTACTTAAAATAATTAACAATTAGAACTGGGTAAGTAAAAGGAGAAACAATAACATCAAATCAAAAAGATGAAAAAAACCAGAAGAATAGAAGAATGAAAATGAGAAAAAATATGAAATATCTCTTTGGGAAAACAACTGGGAAATTAGATGGAGGGAGATAATGTAAGCAAAGAAATACATGATTTCTAAAAAGGAACATAGATATCATATTTCAAATAAGCAGAATGAAAAATTCCTCTTATATCTTAGACCAATAGGATAAATTAGAAATTGAAAGAATCCACTAATTACCTCCTTAAAGAGATTCCAAATGAAAACTCCCAGAAATATTATAGCCAAATTCTAGAACTTCTAGATCAAGGAAAAAATATTGGAATCAGCCAGAAAGAAACAGTCCAAATGTCATGGCACCACAGTGAGAATAACTCAAGTTTTAGCAGCTTTTACATTAAAGGAGTAAAAGGATTGGAATATGATGCTCTGAAAAGCAAAGGAACTAGGATTACAACAAAAATAATCTAACAAGTAAAACTGAATACAATCCTTTATGGGGGAAGCAGGATGTAAGATAGATATTTAATGAAATTGAGCACTTTGAAGCATTCCCAGTAAAAAAGATCACAGCTGGATAGAAAGTTTGACTTTCAAACAAAATATTCAAGAGAAGTATAAAAAAGAAATAAGAAAAATCTATTTATATTTCTATATGGGGAGATGATTCATGATGCTCCTAAATATACTATCATTGTTAAGGTCAGTAGAAGGTGTCTATGTAGACAGAAGACATGGGTGTGAATTGATTACATTGGGATTATCTCAAAAAAATTGTAATGGTGGGAAAAAAGGATACATTGGGAGAAGGAAAAAGTAATAGGTAAAATGAGGAAATTTTTCTCACATAAAAGAGTCTACATAATGAAGAGTTTTGAGAGTGGAGGGGAAACTAGAATAGAGTTGGACGATGGTGCTTGACCCTCTCTCTCATAAGAATTGGTTCAAAGAGAGAAAAAGATATATAAATGCCTAGTTGGGTATAAAAATATATCTTACCAAATAGGAAAATAGGAGAGAAAGGCGATAATAAATATGGTAGAGGGAATGATAAAAGGCAGGGCAGATCAATTGAGGTAGTGATCTGAAGCAAAAACTTTTGAAGAGGAGAGAGACAAAGAGAGAAGGATAAACATAAGAAAATGGAAAATGGAAGGAGTTGGAATATGGAGATGGAAGGAAATAGAAAATAATTATAACTTTAAATGTGGATGGCATGAGCTAACCCAAAAAGCAGAAGCAGGTAGCAGAATGGATTTGAAACCAGAATCCAACAATAAGTTGTTTAAAAGAAGATATATGCAGAATTAAAATAAGGAACTACAGCAAAATATATTGTGCTTCAGCCAAAGTTAAAAACAAAAAAGACAGGAGTAGCCATCATGATCTTAGACAAAGCAAAAGCAAAAACTGAAGTAATTAAAAGATGATCAGGCAAACTACAATTTGTTAAAATAATGAAATAATGTCAGGAATTTTATAGCAAGTTTCTTTGATAAATGCTTCATTTCTTGGACATATAGAGAACTGATTCATATTTAAATAAACTTAAAAATAAGAGTCATTCTCCAATTTTTGTGTTGTCAGAGAATATGATCAGGCAGTTTTCAGAAGAAGAAACCAAAGCTATACATTGTCATTTTTTAAAATGCTATAAATCACTATAGATTAGAGACAGTCAAGTTGTAACTGCTGTGAGTTATCAATCTATCTTCTATATTTTGACATTGTAGAGTATCCTTCTTTCTGAGTTTTCATAACACTACATTCTTTTGGTTCTAAGTTTCCCTGTCCACTCCTCAGACTCTTTTCATAATTCAATATATTCATCATATCCTTTAAATGCAAGATTCTGTGCTGGGCCCCCTTCTCTTCCTCATATATACTCTTTGTTGATGTCCTTATCGTGTCCCATGGGTTTAATTATCATCTCAAAGATCTTTATATTCAGCCTTGGAATCTTCCCAGAACTTCAGTCCTTTATTACCAATTGTCTATAGTACACTTTAAATTGGATATGGGATGACATAGCAAATTTAACATGACAAAACTGAACTCAGTATGGTTTTACAAAAACATGTCCCTCTTTGAAATATGCCTTATTTTTTTTTTTTACAGAAGGTAATACTACTCTTCTAATTTTCTACATTTGTAACTTGGTGTTATCCTCACTTCATATTTCCTTATTCTTACTATATATATTCAATCAGTTGACAAATATGGCAATTTATTCTTCTGTTAACATCTTTAGCATCCATTCTATTCTGTGCCTAAGAAGTAGCTCAAACACGATTTTCTGATTGAAACTTTTCCTGATCTCTCCTACTATTAATGCTCTTACCCCTTTATTAACTGGTCATTTATTCTACGTGATGAACTTATAAATTTTCTTTTTATTTCTTCCATTAGAAAATAAGTTTCTTGTAATTAGGAATTCTTCTGTCCTTTATATTTGTATACCTAATTACTAGCAAAGTGTCTGGCACATAGCAATACATTATTAATATTAGCATAATTATAATTAGCACTTATTAAGCACCCACTGTGTGCCAGGCACTCTACTTAGTGCTTTACAAATATTATCTCATTTGATCCTGGGTGGTAGAAGTTATAATTTTCCTCATTTTACACTTGATGAAATTAAGTCAAACAAATATTAAATGAGATTAACAATGTTTGTTGATTGGTTAATTAATTAATAGAATACTTGAATCATTTCTATTGAAGAAACGAAAATTGGTTAGAAAGTTTGAAAACAAAAACAGAGTCATAAGAATCTTTAAAAATTAACCAGGTAGTTCTCCTGTATATATATTCTAAAGGAAGAGAAAAGAAAAATACCTCTTCAAAATTCTATTGTCTTCCAGGAGCAAAAAAAGACAAATACAAAGCCTGAATGTGATTTGGTTTTGTTTTTTTGATTTTATGAGAGGAAAAAAGAACACTAGGAAAGAAATGAAGAGTAAATGTCAAGAAGCCATTATTTCTCATAAATGGATATTATCAGAAGAGTATAGAAAAATGAAGCACTAAATGGGAATGAGAATTCTTATTTGAATCGCATTCTTATTTGAACTATGAAGAATGGGATTGAGCATATTAAAATAAGGACATACATGTGCATGCACACACACACACACACGAAAACACTCAATTTGGGGACCTCAATGAATGCCATTTAGATCCACAGATCTAGCAAAAAAAAAAAAAAGATGCCTAATAAATTAGGCATGTAAATGAATGCTAGAGGAATTTGATGTGATAAATCTCTGGTAATTACTGAGTGGGAAGGTGCATGTTTTTCAGCTGTGAATAATACTTTTTTCAAGAATTATTGTATATAACAATTATTACATATAAGACCTCAAACAAATATAGAAAAGCACAAATATTAGATGTAACCCAACTGTCCACAAAACAATATATAATTAATCACATACATTTGGAGAAAATATTCAGATAAAACTATCTTTCTGGGTTTTTAAAATGTCAAGACAAACCTAAAAGAAACAATGAATTGATATGTGTATTAAAAATAGTTTCTTTAAACTAATAAAATAGCAATCTGTTAACTATATATATATATATAATTTTAAAAATCAGTTGTTAAACCACCAAATGAAAAAATATCATTCATATAAAATATAGAAGAAATTAAGAAAATTATTGGAAACCACACAATTTTTATGCCAAAAATCTGTAACTTGAATGAAGTTAAATATTTACAAAAAATAAAATTACAAGATTACAAGAAAAATAAAATTTAAATATACGTGAGTTTCTAGAAGGAAAAAAAGATGAGCAGACAAAATATGAACTACCATCAATGAAAAAAAAAGTTTGCAAGTGAATTTTTGTCAAAATACAAGGAAAAATTAATCTCAATCTTATAAAAATTTTTTACAAAATAAAAGAGGAAATTTTTTCCAAATTTTTTTTTGAAACAAATAAAGCCCTGATATCAGAACCAGGGAGATATAAAACTAGAAACTAATATTTTTAATGGATATCAATGCAAAAAATGTTTTATAAAACATTAGTAAAAAGACTAATTCAACAGTAGGAATGAAAATTTAGGTCAAAATTAGAAAATCTAGAAACATGACTATCTTAGTGATAAAAAGAATAAAAATTAAAACCATGTAAGTAGATGAATAAAAGCATTTTGGCAAAATACAAAACAATTCCATAATAAAAATACTAGAAATCATCTTAATAAACAAACCTTTCTTTAACATGTTATATAGTATCTATATAAAACTAAATACTAGCATCATGTTTTTCATAACACTAAACTTCTTTCTGATAATATATTTGTCCTAATAAGATATTTGTTTTACTTCAAGAATCAACAATATGAAATGTTACCATTGTTATTTGACTTGGTTATAGAAATTCTTAATATAGCAATTATAGATTACAAAGATATTGAGGAAATGAACATTGGTAATAAAAACTATACTACAATGCAGTAATGATGAAAAATATTTATTGACAAACTATTTTAAAAATTGACCAGTGGAACAAATATGATACAAAAACAAATATATAATAACATATATTATACTCAAAGTATTAACTACATTATATTCATATATTACTAAATGAATATAATAGCATAATGTTTGATAAATCTAAGAACTTCAGCCACTGAGAAAAGGACTTACTGTTGGTGGGAAAAGAGGGGAAAACAAACCTTCTATAAAAACTGGAAAGCAATCTGGCAGAAATAAGGTTTAGACTAATATCAGATTCCACATTTAAAAAACCCTCAAAATGTACATATGCTTCCAATATAAAAGGTCAGATCTTTTCCTAAATTTTTAACTTGCATAAAAAATTTACCCTTCTCTTTGCTAAGACAAATTCTTCTACACAAACTCTGGTTCCCATCTTCTCCAGCAGATTGCCTTCACTATTATCAATAAGCTCTATAATTTTGAGTCTCTCACTATCTACTGACTTTTTCCAGATCTATAAACAGATGCATATCTCTTCTATCCTTCCATTGATCTTACCATCCCCATTATTTATTGCCTTATAACTCACCTCTTTCTCAGCTAAACTATTTGAGAAAGCTATCCATACTATGTTATTCCACTTTGATACCTTCCACTCATTTCTAAAACTTCTCGAGTTAGGTTTCCATTCTCATTATTTTATTGATTCTGTTCTCTCCTTATCAATGTATATGAGTAAAAAACTACTATACCTAATGGTCTCTCCATCATCATTCTTCTTGACCTCTTTATAAACATAGAAACTACTATATTAATCACACACCACAGCAGGATACATTGTACATTGACCTCAACATCAGGATGTCATTTTGGTTCTCTTTATGCATGAAGGACAAAAAACATAAATCACCATCTCCTCTTAGATATTTTGTTCTGTCTAGGTTTTCATTTCACTATTCTTCCCTGTTTTTCTTCCATTCTGTCTGATCACTTTTCAGTATCCTTCCTCTGTTTTTCATCGAGAACATACCAATTGGGGCAGCTAGATGGCGCAGTGGTTAGAGCACCAGCCCTGAAGTCAGGAAGACCTAAGTTCAAATCTGGTCTCAGACACTTCCTAGCTGTGTGATCCTGGGCAAGTCACTTAACCCCAATTGCCTCAGCAAAAAGCAAAAAAAAAAAACAAAAAACAAAAAAAAATACCAATTAACTGTGGGCATCTTCCAAGGTTCTATTCTGGTTCCTTTTGTTTTCTCCCTTTATGGCATTTTATATCATATAATCAGCTCCTATGGGTTCAATTTTTCATCTTCATGTAGGAAATACCCAGATCTCTACTTTCTTAGTCATAACCTCTCTCCTGAATACTAGTCTTATATCGCCAACTGACTTTTGGACATCTTGAATTATATGCACCATAGACATCTTAAATTTAACATTTATTTATTTTCAATAATAGCTTTTTATTTTCAACACACATGCAAATATAGTTTTCAACATTCAGCCTTTTAAAACCTCATGTTCCAAATTTTTGTCCCTTCTTTTCCCCCTCCTCTAAACAGCAAGTAAGCCAATGTTAAGTAAAACATGAATGATTCTTCTAAACATATTTCCATATTTATCATGCTACACAAGAAAAATCAGATCAAAAAGGGAAAAAAGAAGAAGAAAAAAAGCAATAGAACAAAGCAAAAAGGTGAAAATACCATGTCATGATTCCACATTCAGTCCCTATAATCCTCCTCCTGGATGCAAATGGTTCTCTCCTTCACAAGTCTATTGGAATTGGCCTGAATCACTTCATTGTTGAAAAAAGCCAAGTCCATCACAGTTGATCATTATATAATCTTGTTGTTGCTGTGTGCAATGTTCTCTTAGCACTTCATTTAGCTTCAGTTAGCAAAGATGGAAAAGTGAGCCAGAAATCAATGTAATTCTCCTATATTCACTTCCAAATAATCACAAAATAAATTCCCAAAATAAATCTTGGAATAGCAGAAACAGAAAAGATGAGGCGAAAGAATCTCTGAGCCCAAAAAACTTAGAAGATTGATGGGAAATACGTGTCTCACTCAGATAAAAGGAGAGCACAGTTCAGGATAGAAATAATCTCAGCAAGCCAGCAGCAGATCCTAAACCCCACCAAGATTAGGCAAACACCAACAACATGATTCCCTATGTACCTAAAGGGGACTGAGCAGATTCCAGTTCTGAGAACTACCTATGTGCTTCAGGATAGCCTCTAGGCAAACAGGCAGTTTTCAGTAGCCAGACCTCCCTATGGTACAGTGTAGCCCAGGGAAAATCTTTAAGTTTCAAAATAAACAGGTAGCTTCCCTCAATGCGCCCTGTCATTTGCTTCAGGTTAGCCCTGGACAAGCAGCTACCAGTGCTCAAATCACTCTGTGCTTCAGTGAACCCCAGAAGAACTACAGGGAAATGTAGAAGACATTCTATCAGCCTCAGCACACACCAGATACCAGCAGTAGGATGCCAGTTCATTACCACATAAGCTGCTAGACTCTTATGGCATCAATTAGAGCCAGTCACCACCTCATGAGACCCAGATATAAAGGTTCCCCCGGGGAGCCTCAGGTTTAACATTAGTACAGTACTAAGTTGACAGTCAGGGCTTGTAGCCTAAGGCCACTTCTACCCTGGGAGTAGAGCTCAAATTCAAAAGAAAAAAAAAAAGAAAAGAAAAAGACCACAAAATGAGAAGAAAAAAAAAGAATCTGACCATGGACCATACAAATGTGGTAACAGGGAAAATCAAAAACAAACTCAGAAGAGAAAAAAATATATCAAAACACCTATAGGCTAAAATTTAAAGAAAAATGGAAAGTAGTCGCAAGCCTAGAAAGAACTCATAGAAGAGCTCAAAAAGAAACTTAGAAATATATGAGAGTAGAAGAAAATTGAGGGGGAAATGAGAGTGATATAAGAGAATTATGAATAAAAAGTCAACAGCTTGGAAAAAGAGAATAACTGCTTTAAAAAAAACTGCTTAAAAGTTAGAATTGGGCAGGTGGAAATTAATGACTCCATGAGACATTAAAATCAATCGAACATTTCAAAAGAATGAAAAAATAGAAGAAAATATTAAATAACTCTTGGAAAAAACAACTAACCTGAAAACTAAAGTCAAGGCAATATCAGAATTATTGGGCTACCTGAAAGTCCAAAGGATGACTAGGATAGTATCTTTCAGGAAATCATCATCTACCAATCACTTCAGGAAAGAGATCCCAAAGTAAGGAATTATAGCCAAATTACAGAACTAAAAGATCAAGGGGGAAATAATATAAGTAACCAGAAAGAAACAATTCAAATATTAGGGAGTCACAATTAGGATTACGCAGGATGTAGCAGTTGCAACAGTAAAAGATTGGAAGTCAGACATAATATTACAGAAAGCAAAGAAGCTAGGACTAAGTAAGTAAGAATTACTTGGCAAAATTAAGTATAATATATGAAAGGGGGGAGGGAATGGTCATTCAATGAAATAGAAGGATTTCAAGGTTTCACAAGAAGACCAGAAAAAAAAGTCAAAAATTCAAACTTTGATATCAAGACCCAAGAGAAGAATAAACCGGTAAAAAGGGAAAAGAATACATAAGAGACTCAATAGAGCTAAACTGTTTACATCTCTAAGTGTGAAGATGATACTTAAAATTCTTAAAAACTATTATCGTGAATAGTACAGCTAGAAGGAATATACATAGACAGAAGGGATTGATATAAAGTGAATTTGAGGGAATGACAAAAAATAATTAATGGATGAGAAAAAGGAGTACACTGGATGCAGAAGGAAAGTAGATGTAGAATGAGGTGAATTATTCCCATGAAGAGCCTCAAAAGACCCAGTACAGCAAAAGGAAGATATGAGGGTGGGTGATAGGCATTTCTTGAACCTTATTCACATTAGTATTGTACCAAAGAGGGAATAACATACACAACCAGTGGAATATAGAAATTTATCTTATCCAAAAAGGAAGTAGGAGAGGAGATTAAGGAAAGGTAGGAGGAGAGGGAACTGACAAAAAAAGGGCAAATTGGGAGAGGTAGTTGATAGAAGCAAAAACAGTGGTGAGAATATGACTCATATGGAAATTTAAAAAAAGAATTTTTAAAAACACTGATGAGGAGTAAAAGGATCAAAGAAATGGACAAACAATAGGAAAAATAGGATGGAGGAAAATGCACAGTTAATAAACATGACTGTGAATGTGAATGGAATGAACTCTTCCATAAAATGGAAACAGACAGTAGAGTGGATCAAAACCCAAAATATGTTCTGCTTTAGCTGAAGTTAAAAAAAGACCCAGGGTAACAATCCTTATCTTAGAGGAAGTAAAAGCAAAAAAAATAGACCTAATTAAAAGCAATAAAGAAGGAAATTACTTTTTGCTAAAAGTTACCATAGAAAATGAAGCAATATCAATACTAAACATATAGGCATCAAATGGTATAGCATCCAAATTCTTAAAGGAAAAGTTAAGTGAATTACATAATTACATTATGACATATAAAATAGAAAATTTTGATTACAATAAAATAAAAAGCTTTGTATAAACAAAACTAATGTCAATCAAAGTTAGAAGGGGAGCAGAAAGCTGGGAAATAATCTTTAAAGCAAGTGACTCTGATAAAAGTCTCAAACAAATAGAGAATCAAGTCAAATTTATAAGGAAACAAGCCAATCCTCAAAATACAAATGATCAAAGAATACGAACAGGCAGTTTTAAGATGAAGAAACCAAAGCTATCTACAGGCACATGAAAAATTTCTCTCAGTTTTGATTAGAGAAATACAAATTAAAACAATCCTGAGGTACTATCTGAAACCTATCAAATTGTCTAATATGACAAAAAAGGAAAATGATACATGTTGGAAAGGATGTGGGAAAATACATTGCTGGTAGAGTTGTGAACTGATCCAACCATTCTAGAAAGCTGTTCGGAACCATGCATAAATGGCAACCAAACTGCAAATTCTTTGATCCCATAATGCCACTACTAGGTCTGTAACCTAAAGACATCATAAAAAAGGGATGATAGGATGCATATGTGCAAAAATATTTATAGTTGCTCTTTTCACAAATGGCAAAATATTGGATAGGAATGTCCATCAATTGGGGACAGGCTGAAAATTCTCTCGTGCAATAAAAAATTATGAAGAGGGAGATTTGGAAAAAAATCTGGAGAAGACTTGTATGAACTGATGAAAAGTGTGATGTGCAAAACTAGAGAAACATTACACATAGTATTAGTAATTGAGTGATGATCAATAATGAATGACTCAGCTCTTCTCAACGACATAATACTCTAAGACAAACACAAAGGACTCAAAAAGGAAAATGCTATTCATGTCCACATAAAGAACTAGTGAACTATTGAAAGCAGATCAAGGCATATTTTTTTCACTTATTTTATTTTATTTTTTTTTGTTTTTTCCCCCTTTTGATCTGTTTCTCCTTTTACAATTGTAACCAATATAGAATTTTGTTTTATATGATAGCATACATACAACATATAATAAACTGCCTTCCATTTTCAGAAGAGTGAAGGAAGTGAAGAAGAAAAATTTGGAACTCAAATTTTTGTAAAAGTGAATGCTGAATGTTCTCTTGACATGTAATTGGGGAAAAATAAAATACTATTGAAAATTAAAAATAACATATATACACAGTTTTGTAATTGTCCCATAGTATTTTCTTTTTAACTTCTCTTCTATTTTATACTTTTAAAAATGTTTTCTTTTATTCACCATTGTACTCCCTTTCTTATTCCATACTGCTTAGTATTGTACCTTACTCCCCAAAAAAGGTTCTGAGTAAATATTTGTTATATTGTATTGAGATAAATCTTAAGTGTGCTATATATAGTATATTTATAATTTTTAGCCAATGTCCTGTGCTAATTCATTTCAAGAACATATAATATTTATTAATATGGCACCTTACATCTAAATATAGGACAGAATCCAATGTATTCTAAAATGATACTGATCTTTCAGGACAAGGCAGTATTTGTATGCCTATCTTTAAAATGTTTTTCTTCTTCAGTTTTTCCAGTCATATCTGATTCTTCACATTTGGGATTTTCTTGACAAATATATTACCATGGTCTGCCATTTCTATCTCCATCCTATTTTATGGACAAATAATTGAAGTAAATAGTGTTGAAACAAGGTCACAGAGATAATATGTATCTGAGGTCAGATTTAAACAAGTGGGGAAAAAACTGCTTTTAACAAATGAAGGGATATAGGCTCATCTTCTGAAGACTAACAGAAAACTTCTTCAGGACAATTCCAATAGTTCATATCTTGTCCTATACTCATGGCTTGATCATCTGCCATGATATATTTCATTATTTCTACCCATTTGTTTCATAATCTGCATCAACCAATAAATCTATACTCATTAAGCATAACATTTCTCTAATCTTTAGTAGCAATGACCTGATCCTAAATCACCATTGTAATCCATTCTGTTTCAAGCAACATTATGTGCATAAATCAGTCATTTATTAAATAATTCTTTGTCAACCAGTTGTTTAAGTTCATGTAGATACTGCCTGTGAAGTGACTTTTGATCTCACTCTTCGATTTTAGCTATATCCTAAGCCCCTTCTGGAGAGAAATCACTTTCAGTTCCATTTGATGAATCTAGTGGTATATATCTCATAAGTCTTTACTTTTACAATGTTGTATGATGTCTGCAAAAGGCTATTTCTGAAAAATTTTAAGCAATTTATTACGTGTTCTTGGAACTACTGTCAATTTCTTCTTTTTTGACCAAGAAATATACTTTTTTTTTCTGTAGCTGCCTTAAAGGTGATGAGATTTGTACTTTATTTAACATCATATAGGATTTCTGTTTACATTTCTACTAGATCTGCTGTCAAAAATATACATGACAACACATGTATAGATATTTATTGTTCCAAACATATTTTTCCATTAAACTTTGACTTCAGGATACTAGAATGTCTCACAAAAAAAATCAGTCTTCTTTCTGATAGACTTACATGTGATGTATCTTTTTAGCAAAAATAAAAGGTATTTATAACTATTTCTCTCATTCATTGGTTCACTTTGACCACCAGATCAAAATTTTCAATTTTTATTCTGCATACAATATGAATTTTCTATTTATTGAATTAAAATGACATTTTTATATCACCAGAGAAAGACTCTCAGAGATAATTTAGCTGTTTAATGTACTTTTCAGTGGAGTCAAGTAACTTGATGTCATCTAAGTAGACCCAGTGATTTATATCAAAGCTTCTTAAACTGTAGATCATTATCTGTGTTCATGAAATATTTGGCAACATTAAAAGGCAACAAACATTGCATTGAGATTTTATTCTTTAATAAAAACATTAATCTCATTAGTAAGCAAATTTGCTTTTCTCTTTAATAAATAGTAATTAATGTATATATATATACCTCAAAATTATTTTAAAATAAATTTATTTATCACTTATTAACAGTATTTTTATTAGTATACCTATTTTACATATCTATATTCCTAAAGTCACATAAAAATTTATCAGATGAAAAGGGGACATGAGTAGAAAATTTTTTATAGCCCTGATTTATGCAACATTTGAGTAGAACTCCCTAATTAATCTGAAAGGCCTCAGTTCTATTTAAAAATGATGAAAATGTATTCAAAATGAGAAAAAAAAACATGGCACTATTCTATCATAGCAAAACATCATATTTTATATAAATTGTTCTTGAAATTGCATTGGTTATGAGTGCTAAATAGTAAAATAGAAAAAAAAGTTTCCATGTGGACAATGAATACTTCAGCGTTCTAATGCTTGACACTATTTTAAAAGCTATAAGAATATGCAATATGTGAAACTGAGTTGAAGACTGAGATAATAAAGGAGGTATAATATTAGAGAACTTCTGAGTTAGTAAACTGATAATGAGTTGTTCTTTTTATTCCTGGGATTTTTTGGCACATTTTTTTTTTTTTTTTTTTTTTGCTTCTGAGCCAATACAGCTTTCTTGTAACTGTTTATGGATTTGTTTTAATGACAGAAGTTGTATACAATGCTTTGTATAAAGTATACAAACATATAATTGAGTTATATTTAGAAGAGTCCTTAGTGTTCTAATATTTTGGTAATAAATATGTGATGTTCTTTGTTAAGAAAGATGGGATTAGTAAAGTCTTCAAGAGTAAGGATTCTTTCATTCTTTATATTTGTAAAAATTCAGAAACTAGCAAATGGTAGTTACATAAGTGCTGTTTATTGATTGATCAGGCTTACATCATCGAAGAAGTTGGTAAAAGGCTTTGTTAGTAACACGTGTGTGTGGAGGCGGAGCCAAGATGGCGGAGTGAAGATACTCTCTATGTCCTCTGACCTTCTCTCAAACCAACAGCAGATTCAGCCTCTAAACTGATTTTTAAGTCAAAGCACCCACAGATATTTGGACTACAATACATTCTTAACAGAAGTTACTTTCAAAGAGCTCCATAGCAGGTCTGTTTCAGTCAGGCAGGGGATCAGGCAATTTGCCTTGCATGGGCCCAGCTCTGGGATATAGAACAGGAAGACGAGCAGAACTCAGTGTGGCAGACTCTAAACACCTGGGGAGTCTATCTGAGGCTCCTGGGACACTCTGTCCTGATTGCAGGTAGGTGCTTTGTCAGATCTGCCTTTTGTAAAAGGTAGATTGTGGGGGCAGTTAGGTGGCGCAGTGGATAGAGCACCAGCCTTGAAGTCAGGAGGACCTGAGTTCAAATCTGGTCTCAGACACGTAACAGCTGTGTGACCCTGGGCAAGTCACTTCACCCCAATTGCCTCAGGAAAAAAAAAAAGGTAGATTGTAACCCATTGCAAATGCTGGACCTAGCCCTGGACGCCCAGCACCGGAAGTCAAGCAGCCAAATTGCCCCAGGGCAAGTTACTGTAGCCACAGCTTCTCTGCTTTAAAGAGACCTCAAGCTCTTTTTAAAAAATGAATAAAAAACAGAAAAGAACTCTCACCATAGAGAGCTTTTATGGAGAGAGAGAAGGACAGACCCCAGATCCTGAGGTTCATAAAAGTAAAGCAACTTCAGAGGAAGCCACAAAGTGGGACATGAACTGGTCCCCATTTGACAAGGCTTACCTGGAAGATTGCATACAGAATCTTAAAAGTGAGTTAGATGAAAAAAGGGGAAATGAAATGAGATCATTGCAAGAAGGAATGGAAAAGCATATAATGCTCTACAAAAGAAATATGAAAAAGATACCAATTCACTGAAAAAAAAAAATTGGTGAAATGGAAAAAGACACCAATTCTCTGAAAAACACAATTGGTGAAATGGAAAAAGTCTGCAATGAACAAAAAATTCAATTGGCCAGTTACAAAAGGAGATAAAAAAGGTAACTGAAGAAAATAATACATTAAAAATTAGAATTGAACAAATGGAAGTGAATGACTCAATAAGACTTCAAGAATCAGTCAAACAAAAAACAAAAAAAATGAAAAAAATAGAAGAAAATATGAAATATCTCCTAGGAAAAACAACTGACCTGGAAAATATATCTAGGAGAGACAATCTAAGGATTATTGGACTTCCTGAAAACCATGATGAAAAAAAGAACCTAGACTCTATCTTCCAGCAAATCATGAAAGAAAATTGCCCTGATGTTTTAGAAGCAGAAGGCAAAATCACCATCGAAAGAATTCACCGATTACCTGCTGATAGAGACCCAAAAATTAAAACCCCAAGGAATATTGTAGCTAAATTTCAGGACTATCACACCAAGGAAAAGATATTACTAGCAGCTACAAAGAAACAATTCAAATACCAAGGATCTGTAATTAGAATCACACAAGATCTGTCAGCCTCCACACTGAAGGATTGAAGGGCCTAGAACCAAATAATCCAACAGGCAAAGGAACTTGGATTACATCCAAGAATAAGCTACCCAGCTAGAATGCTGGGAAGAAGATGGACATTTAATGATACAGGTGAATTTTACTTATTTCTAATGAAAAGACCAGATCTGAACAAAAAATTTGACCTCCAAACTCAGAACTCAAGAGAAGCATAAAAAGGTAAAAATGAAAGAACTCTTCAGAACTATATTTCTACTATGGGTATACATAGAGAATGAGGGTATAATTTGATTTTACTTTGACAATATGAAAAAGAAACTAGAGTTGGAAGAGGGAAAGGAGGTAAAATAAGGTAAAATAAAAGGAGGTAAAAATAAGGTAAAATCTCATGAAGAGGCAAAGAAAACCTAATATAATTGAGGAAAAGAAGGGAGGGGGATGAGCATTGTATGAATCATACTTTCATCACATTGGGCTCTAAAAGAGACTATCAGACATATTTGGTTTCACAGAGAAACTTGTCCCTACTTTTAGGGAAGTGGGAGGGAAAGGAGCAAAAAAAAAAAAAGGGGGGAAGGACTAATAGAAAGGAAACTAGAAGAATTAGGGGAAAGGTGTAAAAAAAGTGGGAGGGGTTCTAAAGTGGAAAGGATTGTTTGAGGGAGGTGGTCATCAAAATAAAAATACTGGGGAGGGAGGAAGGAAGAAAGGGGAAAGAGAAGAGGAAAACATAACTTGGGGTAAATAAGATGGCAGGGAATACAGAATTAGTTATTTTAACTGTTAATGTGAATGGGATGAACTCACCCATAAAGCAGAAACGAATAGCAGACTGGATTAAAAGGCAGAATCCAACAATATGTTGTTTACAAGAAACACACCTAAAGCATAGAGATACATACAGAGTGAAGGTAAAGGGCTGGAGCAGAATCTATTATGCCTCAGGTGAACAAAAAAAAAAAGCAGGGGTAGCAGTTCTGAACTCAGATCAAGTAAAAACAAAGATAGACATAATTAAAAGAGATAAGGAAAGAAATTATATTTTACTAAAGGGTACCACAGATAATGAAGCAATATCAATACTAAACATATATGCATCAAGTGGTATAGTATCCAAATTCCTAGAGGAGAAGTTAAGAGAGATGCAAGAAGAAATAGACAGCAAAACTACACTAGTGGGGGATCTCAACCTTGCTCTCTCTGAATTAGATAAATCAAACCACAAAATAAATAAGAAAGAAATTAGGGAGATAAACAAAATGTTAGAAAAGTTAGGTATGATAGATCTTTGGAGAAAATTGAATGGAGACAGAAGGGAGTTGACTTTTTTTCTCTGCAATTCATGGAACTTATACAAAAATTGACCATGTGTTAGGGCATAAAAAACCTCAAAATCAAATGCAGAAAAGCAGAAATAGTAAATGCATCTTTTTTAGATCATGATGCAATAAAAATCATGTGCAATATAAAGCCAGGAGAAAATAGACCAAAAGTTAATTGGAAATTAATTAATCTAATCCTAAAGAATGAATAGGTGAAAGAGCAAATCATAGACATGATCAACAATTTCATCCAGGAGAATGACAATAATGAGACAACATACCAAAATTTGTGAGATAGGGCCAAAGTGGTTATAAGGGGTAATTTTATATCTTTAGATGCTTACTTGCCTAAAATAGAGAAAGAGAAGATTAATGGATTGGGCTTACTATTAAAAAAGCTAGAAAAAGAATATATTAAGAACCCTCAACTGAATACTAAATTGGAAATTCTGAAAATAAAAGGAGAGATTAATAAAATTGAAAATAAGAAAACTATTGAATTAATAAATAAAACAGAGTTGGTTTTATGAATAAACCAACAAAATAGATAAGCCTTTAGTTAATTTGATTAGAAAAAAGAAATAGGAAAATCAAATTGTTAGTCTCAAAAATGATAAGGGAGAATTTTCCACCAATGAAGAGAAATTAGAGCAATAATTAGGAGTTTCTTTGCCCAACTTTATGCCAATAAATTTGATAATCTAAATGCAATGGAGGAATATCTACAAAAAATATAGATTGCCCAGGTTAACAGAAGAGGAAATAAATTATTTAAATAGCCCCATTTTAGAAAAAGAAATAGAATAAACTATTAATCAACTCCCTAAGAAAAAAATCTCCAGGGCCAGATGGATTTACACATGAATTCTACCAAACGTTCAAAGAACAATTAATTCCAATACTATATAAACTATTTGAAAAAATAGGGAAAGAAGGTGTACTACCAAATTCCTTTTATGATACAGATATGGGGCTGATAGCTAAACCAGGTAGGGTAAAAACAGAGAAAGAAAACTGTAGACCCATTTCCCTAATGAATATTGATGCAAAAATTTTAAATAAGATTTTAGCAACAAGATTACAGAAAGTCATCCCCAGGATAATACACTATGATTAAGTAGGATTTATACCAGGAATGCAGGGCTGGTTCAATACTAGGAATACTATCAGCATAATCAATTATATTAATAACGAAACTAACAAAAATCATATGATTATCTCAATAGATACACAAAAAGCATTTGACAAAATTCAACAACTATTCCTATCAAAAAACTAGAGAGTATAGAAATAAGTGGGCTTTTCCTTAAAATGATCAGTAGCATCTATTTAAAACCATCAGCAACCATCATATGTAATGGGGACAAACTAAAACCATTTTCAATAAGATCAGGAGTGAAACAAGGCTGCCCACTGTCACCATTACTATTTAATATAGTATTAGAAATGTTAGCTTTGGCAATAAAAGAAGAAAAGGAGATTAAAGGAATTAGAGTAGGTAATGAGGAAACTAAATTATCACTCTTTGCAGATGACATGATGGTCTACTTAGAGAACCCTAGAGATTCAACTAAAAAACTGCTAGAAAATTCACAACTTTAGCAAAGTTTCAGGATACAAAATAAATCCACATAAATCATCAGCATTTTTATATATTATCAGCAAAGTTCAGCAGCAAGAGATACAAAAAGAAATTCCATTCAAAATAACTGTCGATAGTATAACATATTTGGGAATCTATCTGCCAAGGGACAGTCAGGAATTATATGAACTAAACTATAAAACACTTTCACACAAATAAAGTCAGATCTAATCAGTTGGAAAAACATCAAGTGCTCATGGGTAGGCCGAGCGAATATAATAAAAATGATAATAC
This sequence comes from Myrmecobius fasciatus, assembly GCA_023553655.1. Classification (NCBI taxonomy): domain Eukaryota; kingdom Metazoa; phylum Chordata; class Mammalia; order Dasyuromorphia; family Myrmecobiidae; genus Myrmecobius; species Myrmecobius fasciatus. Next base: position 655,351 of record JAJPUD010000130.1, read on the forward strand.
TACCCAAACTAATTTACTTATTTAGTGTCATACCAATCAAATTCCCAAAAAATTATTTTACAAATCTAGAAAAAATAGTAGCAAAATTCATTTGGAAGAATAAAAGGTCAAGAATCTCGAAGGAATTAATGAAAAAAAAGGCTGATGAGGGTGGCCTTGTAACAGATCTAAAATTACATTATAAAAGAGTGGTCATCAAAACTATTTGGTACTGGCTAAGAAATAGAGCAGTCGATCAGTGGAATGGGATAGGATCACAGGACAAACTAGGAAATAACTATAGTAGCCTAGTGTTTGATAAACCCAAAGACCTCAGCTTTTGGGATAAGTGCTCACTATTCGACAAACATTGCTGGGAAAATTGGAAACTAGTATGGAAGAAATTAAGGCTTGACCCACACCTAACACCACATACCAAGATAAGATCTAAATGGGTTCATGATTAAGATATAGAGTGATATTATAAGCAAATTAGAGGAACATAGGATAATTTACCTCTTAGATCTGTGGAGAAGGAAGGAATTTGGGTCCAAAGAAGAAACAGAACTCTTAATTGAACACCAGATACATAATTTTGATTATATTAAGTTAAAAAGTTTTTGAACAAACAAAGCTAATGCAGAAAAGATTAAGAGGGAAGCAATAAATTGGGAAATCATCTTTTCATTTAAGAGCTCTGATAAAGGCCTCATTTCTAAAATATATAGAGAATTGTCTCATATTTATAAGAATCCAAGCCATTCTCCAATTGATAAATGGTCAAAGGATATGAACAGACAATTTTCAGATGATAAAATTAAAACTATTTCTAATCATATGAAGAGGTGCTCCAAATCACGTTGATCAGAGAATTGCAAATTAAGACAACTCTGAGGTACCACTACACACCTGCCAGATTGGCGAAGATGACAGGAAAAGATAATGATGAATGTTGGAGGGGATGTGGGAAAACTGGGACACTGATTCATTGTTGGTGAAACTGTTAGTGGATCCAACCATTCTGGAGAGCAATTTGGAGCTATACTCAAAAAGTCATCAAACTGTGCATACCTTTTGACCTTGGAGTGTTTCTATTGGGTCTATATCCCAAAAAGATCTTAAAGGAGGGAAAAGGACCCACATGTTCAAAAATGTTTGTGGAAGCCCTTTTTGTAGTGGCTAGAAACTGGAAACTGAATGGATGCCCATCAATTGGAGAATGACTGAATAAATTATGATATATGAATGTTATGGAATATTATTGTTCTGTAAGAAACGACCAACAAGATGATTTCAGAGAGGACTAGAGAGACTTGCATGAACTGATGCTGACTGAAATTAGCAGAACCAGGAGATCATTGTACACGGCAACAATAAGTCTATATGATGATCCTTTCTGAAGTACATGGCTCTCTTCAACAATGAGATGTTTCAAACCAGTTCCACTTGTTCAGTGATGAAGAAAGCCATATATACCCAGGGAGAGGAATGTGGGATCCGAGTCTGGACCACAACATTGCATTTCCACACTCTCTAGTAATGTTTGCTTACATTGTGTTTTCCTTCTTGTTTTTCTTTTTTCCTGTACAAAAAGATAACTGTATGAATATATGTACAAATAATCGATCTGTCAAATATTTTAACATAATTAACATGTATTGGACTTCCTGCCATCTAGGGGAGGGGATGGGGGATAGGAGGGAAAATTTTGTAACAGAAAGCTTTGCAAGGGTCAATGTTGAAAAATTACCTATGCATATGTTTTGCAAATAAAAAGGTTTAATAAAAAATAGTAATACATGTGTGTGAAACATTTGAGTCAATAATGAAGGATCTTATTCAGAGCTGCTGTCTTCTAATATCATAGAGAAGTCAGACTTTCAGCCACCTCCCCTTATATAACTGATTTGTCATTACTCATATTCATTGTATGAAAACTTTCTATTTCTCCTTTGATCCTGGTTTATTTTTGTTGTGTTGAACTTCTTTCAACCTTGTCCAAGAATGAGGAACCTTTTTTTTTTCTGCCAAGAGTCTTTTGGATATTTATAACATCATTTGTGAACCATACAAAATTATCAACTTAAAGAACTCAAGTAATGGGAGGTGGTTATATCTACCTTTCAGCTTATCAACATCTGCAGTTGCTTCCTACCCCTAATGTAGACAAACAAAAATCACTAACATCGTTTATCAGGGGTTTTCTTTCCTCCCTAAATTCTTTACTTCTTAATTGTCTACAATAAAGTTGTTCATTCATGTGGAATTGTCTTGTTCTGATTTGACTTCCTTTATGATTACACTTTTTGACTTTTGTCAAATTTGATTAATTATGTAGAGTTTCTGAATACTTGCATTTTCTGGATTTCATTCAACGTTTCTCTTTATGTCTCTCTTTGGGGCTTTTTCTGGAGTTGCTTTACCTTTAGGGGCCTCAGGATTTGAGGTCTGTTCTTCCCTCTCTCCATAAAAGCTGTCTATGGTGAGAGCTCTTTTTGGTTTTTTATTCATTTTTTTTAAAGATATGAGGTCTGTTTAAGGCAAAGGTGGGACAGCTGCTTTAATTTGCCCTGGGGCAGTTCTGTAGATTGAGTTATTTCAGGTACTGGGCAGTTCTGCTGATTGAATTATGTCAGGTGCTGGGCAGTTCTGCTTTAGTTCACCCTGGGGCAGTTCTGCTGATTGAATTATTTCAGGTGCTGATCAGTCCTGCTGATTGATTGATCGCCCAAGGGTGCTGTGTAATGGCAGCTAGGTTTGATGCTCATCAGGGGTTCAGTGGTTCACAATCTACCCCCCACAAAAGGCAGACCCTCCAAACCACCTGCCCACAATCAGGACAGATTGGCCCAAGAGGCCTGCAGAAGACTCCCAGGTGTGTGAAAAGCACAAAGCTCCCCTTCCTGTTCCAACTCCTGTGACTACTCCTGTTCCAGCTCCCTTTTCCAGCTCCCTGCTCCAGCTCCCTGTCCTGGTCTCCCTATGCTGCAGTCTGGGTTCAGCAGACCACCTCCCTGCCCAATTAAAACAGACCTGTTTTGAAGTTCTTCCAGAGTATCTTCTTCTAGAAACGTGTTGTCCTCCAGATATTTTGGATTTTTTTTGCTTCAAAATCAGTCTAGAGGCTTCATATGTTGTTGGTTTGAAGGAAGTTTAGAGGAGGTTACAGAGACTCCTGTCTGATCTCCGCCATCTTGGCTCCACCCCCGGAAATCCCCCGCAGTCAAATTTCCTGTAGTGAGAACTAGCTAGAAATTGATAATGTCTTTCAATGAATTTTCATGGATTTTCAGTAGCCTTCTCAAGTTGCTTCTGTCTTGGTGTTATTTGACTTCTGTCTTTAGGAGCATCTCCAGAAAGCACAACCTCTTTTCCTGTTGTCTTTTCCTGTGGTCCTTCTCCATGGTCCTCTACACCATGGCAACAACTTTACCATATTCTGTTGTGGACGCATGTCCCAAAATAATTTTACACTAAATATCAAATATTATGGGAGAATAGAGTTATTTATAATGATTATTAAAGATATCAGCTTTTAAAATTCCTCTGTTTTTGTATCATTAGACTAGAAATTAGATTTATACCACAAAACTCAAAAAAGGACTTTTCAACGTTTTGCTATATAAGAATGTTTGTCTTCTTTATAAAATCTTTAAAACATCATTGTTTTTTTTTTTGCCATTCATTTCTTTATTAGGTAACATTAATATAGTTTATGCTAAATGGAGATTTTTTATTCTCTTCAAGTATTCTAAGTTTTCCCTCTTCTTGTTTAAATATTATTATATTGCTCTATTGTATTATATAATAATAATAGCAATATATAACATACTATTATATTACACATAAGACTATATTATTATTGAGTATTTTTTATCATTTAAGTATCATTAAATATTAGTTTTAGAGAAGGAAATGACAAACCTCTCTAATATTGGTATGGTATGGTCCATAGGGTCAAAAACAATCAACATGAGTGAATGACTGAACAACAATAGCAAAGAAGTATTCAAGAAACCCTTCAATTACTACTCCTATTTACTCTAATCTGGATGCAGCAATAAAGTAATTCTTTATGATACTGCAAAAATTGTACAGCTTAGAATTGAAGATATATCATTGTCCAAAAGCAGAATAAAGTTTTCCCTATAACTTTTGAGACCTCTAACTTACTTTGTTATGATATAGTAATGTCACAAGAGGAAAAAAATATTCATAGTTTTTCATTTCATTTCATTATTACTCATAGTTTGTCTGCTTTAGTGGTCAATGATATCTTTACCAAACCAATTTTACCGAGTTTCACCAAACCAAGTGGGGTTTGGTGTTTGTTATTATATTTACGTATTATGCTTCCTTATCTCAACTCTCTCCCCAGTCCATTACATTCTGCATTTAGCTATTGAAATGATTTTCCTAAAGCATATTTCTGACTGTCAGTCTCCTACCCAATAAACTCCAGGGATCCCTATTGTTTTCCATATCAAACATAAAATCCTTTGCTTTGCTTTTAAAGCCCTTAATAACATAAAACCTAGTCTTCTTACACCTTATTCCCCTATGATTTAGTGATTCTGGACTTCTTGCTCCTGTCCTGCCTCAGTGCATTTTCATAACTTCCTCTCACTCCCTCTTTCCCTCCCATGATAGGAACTTTCTCCCTCTTTATCTCTATCTTTTGGATTCCCTGGATTCCTTTGAACCTCAGCTAAAATCCTTTTTGCATGAACTATTCTTTGAGTATAAATCAGGCATCTTGGGATACTACATTACCTCCTTCAAGTCATTAGAAGGGATTTAATATGTTATTATTTAAGTCCATTGTGTAATTTAGATCAGAAAGCAACTTAGATATGAGAGAATCTTACTCAATAACGAAAAAATTTTAGATAAGTAAAATAGTTGGCTTTTAGTGAGAAACTTTTTTTGAAGGAGGAAATAATATTTGGAAAATGATAATGTTAATAATTCTTCCTAGCTAAGCATTCTTCTGGTTGAGAAAGAAAATCTCTATATAAATTCATGATTTGGGACAAGGTCATAAAGAAGGAATTGATAATGGTAAATTTATTAGAGGTCTATTTAAAGACTTGTTGTATTGTTTGTTTAATAATATTTTCATTAGCTTAAGACTTAGTCAATAAATCCTTTTATTTTTGTATTTATATTGAAATTAAGACAAATGAAACTGTTTGCTTACTCAAGTACATGTTAAAAAATTGGAGGAGAATTTTACATGATCTCTCATTGAGAGCTAAAAATTCTTTTATTTTTTAGCTATTCAAACAACAGACAAAAATGAAGACTCAGACAGATTAGAAAATATCTATTTTCTATTGGTTTGTGATAAGTGCTATATTAAATGATACATATACTTAAAATTCAATTGTACATGCCACTTCATTTTTAATGGTCTTTATAATATAAATTCATCTTTGTAAGAAATGAATAACCCCATCCTCTACTCCTCTATTGTCCCAACCATGCAGAGAAACCATACAAAACAACTGAACAGTGAGCTAAAATTGGAAAATAGCATCAATTATGTCAAATGGAGCAAAACAGAGACAGAGACAATGATATATACATATAGATATTCATTTGATTTTTTTTTGGTATACTAATGGACTGTTATTCAAATATGTAGAATAAGATTCACATGTAGTTTTGATGCAATTAATTTGATTCTTACCTCCAACAATATAGATGGCAATATCTATCCCTGCTCACCAGCATCTTTGTCCTCCAATAAATCTGCCCCAAGGTCCCAACCAACAGCTTGGAGGTCTTCCTCTAATTCTCTTAATATTTCAGGAATACATAAATATAATTTCTATATATGAGTACAGTGGCAGAAGGAAAGAAAGACATATAAAGTCATTACCCAAATGCCAAAATGACCACAAGTTTGATTTAGTCACCCTCATTCTTATGTTTACCTAAGGCATAAAATATCAAACATAAATTCCTCATAGCATTTAAAACTTTTATAACCCATCCCTTCATACTTTTGCACAGTCTTCTTACTCCTTAACTCTCAAGTATCCACTGTGCAATTTTTTGCACTTTCTTCCTTGCTATTACTCAAGCAAGAAGTTCCACCTCATGAGTTTATACAGAATGTTCCCCAAGCCTAAAATTCTCTCCCTTCTCATCTTCACCTCCTGCCTGCCTTCATATAATAGATAAAATCCCACTTCCATTGAGAATACTTTCCTGATCCCCACTAAAGCTAGAATCTTCCATCTAATTAATTATCTCTAATGTGTCCTATGTACATTCTGTTTGTACCTTGTTTGCAACTTGTTTCCCTTATTAGATTGTGAGATTATTGAAAGCAATGACTATTTATTTCTTTTCTTTTTTCAATTTTTAGCTCAGTCTAGTATGTGATAGATTCTTTATAAATTTAATACATCAGGAACAATTTTAGCATTGGCCAAAAGCATTTTTCAAGAATCTCTAAAGGTTGGGTCTTGGGAGAGAGTCATTAAAGCTCATATATATGAGACCTCAGATTATTTCTTTCCCCATTTACAGACCAAATCCAATTGTAAAACAGTACTATAATTTAGTGACCTATTCACTGGCCATTTCTTTTGATCTTCTATGATGTATTGTGGCCAGATTATATTGCAGAGAAAAACGAGGTGCTTCTGTTTAAGATCCTGTGCCCCAAATTTCTCCCTATTCATCAGCAAACAACCCAGGAGGGAATCTCTGGGCATCAAGGATCCCTGTCCCTTGCCTCACAGATTCCTTCCAAACTTCAGCACCCCAAAGGGTGGAAAGAGAAAAAAGTAAATAGATGTCACAGAGGCATCCTCTATAGGGAGGTCTTGTACTAGGACCATACATCAGCTGGCCTCCCCAAAAATCTAAAACTACCACTGGTTGCTGGAAAATTAGGGGATTTTCCAGGGGACCCATCTGTGAGGCTGAAGGATGAGGGAAGGGAGAAAGAGAGGGAGAAAGAGTCAGGGAATGGTCCAGGGAAACGTACTAATTGGCCATCAAAATCAGGGACAAAGATGCTTATATACCATAATTCTGGCTCTAAACCATACTTAGGAATACTAAAAATGTTATAGAAATGTTGAGTTTGTTAGAAACAATATTTTTTAGATAGTAGCCTAGCCACAGAATCCACAGAAAACAGAAATAGTCAAAACATTTATCTGGTTGTCTGGGTTCAAGGGAAAGTTACTTGGGAACCATTCCTCCTGTGTTGTTACCAAATCTAAATATGCTTAAATCAGGGATTTTACAAAATGCTTATGTTAATAATTTTCTGTAGTCTAGCCTAAGACCCAGAGCGAGGATCCAACATATCCCCTAAAAGAGATGCTAAAACTCAACTAGCTCTTCACACAAGAAGATTTACTTTCCTCAAATGACCCACTAGCAGTTTTAGAGCCTAGTTGGCTCCTATAAGCTTTCAATAGACTCTTCTGGGAGCAACTAATCTATTCTGATCAGCATGGCCTTTGGTTTTTTTGTTTTGTTTTGTTTTTTGGTTTGTTTGTTTTTGTTTTTGTTTTTTTCATGCATTACAGGGAAGCTTTCACTATTAGTTATCTCTTAAGGTGGCTCCTTTGTCTTCTTCTATAGTTCATAATGATTCAAATTCAGCCCTCTTTATCCTTGATTCATCTCTTACTTAGTTTGGAGAAAAATATTATTATGCTAAAAGAACTGACAAGCAGAGTGAAGATTCTGGGAAGACAGTAGAATAGGTTGGTAAATTTCCACAGAATAAATGTATGTCTCAAGGCAAACATAGGTGAAAAAAAGCAAGAAGACTTGGGGCAGAAGCAGGTCCTCTGGATATAACCTGAGAAAATATGAAGAAAGACCCTGAACTGGGTATTAACCTATCTGAAGTGCAGATACCTTCTGGCTAACTCTGCAGAATCATCTAGTGGGATCTAGCAAGAACCACTTACACAACTGGTACTGTTTGTTTTGTCTGGGTTTGAGTCTGGAAGGACTTTGCTGATTGGAACACGAGGTCCAGATGTACTGCTGAGATGGGGCCCTGGGAGAGAAGGAATCAGCACCTGGAGTGCAGAGACTAGGATGGGAAAGTGGGGAAGGAGAGGAAAGGGGGGCAAGAAAGCTGCTGACTGTGGACACTTGCATGAGAGTGGAGCTCTTGGTTTGGAGTTCTTGGTCAGAGTAAAGAGCTGAAGGGAAGTTTGAGGCACCATCATCCCATCCAGCATTAAAGAGCACTAATTGCTTTAATTTTTAAAAAATGAATCAGCGAAAAAGAAAGAACCCCACCATGGAAACATATGAGAACAGGGAAGACCAGGGTTAATTTTCAGAGGAGGACATTTCAGTAAAAAAAAAATAGCTTTTATCCCGAAGAGTAACATGCCCAGAGAGAATTTATAGAACTCAAAAAAGAATTTTAAAATTAAATCAGAGATAAGGAAAAACTAAAAAACTAAAAAAAATAAAAAATAAGAACTACCCAAGAAAAACAAGAAACTTATGAGAAAAAAGTTAACCAATTAGAAAAGGAGGTACAGAATCTCAAAGATGAAAAAAAAAATTAATTAGAATTAGGAAAGGGGAAGCCATTGAAGCTATGAAAGATCAAGAAATAGCAAAACAGGTTATAAAGAACAAGAAAATACAACAGAATATAAAACATCTTATATGAAAAATGATGAATTTGGAGAACAGATCAAGAAAACATAAAAATAGTTGGACTGCCAGAAAGTTGTAATCAAAAAGAGAACCTTGACACAATAATGCAGGAAATAATCCAAGAAAATTGTCCTGGAGTGATAGAACATGAGGGGAAAGTAGAAATAGAAAAAATCCACCATCACCTCCTCAAAGAGATCCTTCATGGAAAACACACAGGAATATTATTGCCAAATTTTGAAACCCCCAGATCAAAGAGAAAATTTTGCAAGAAACAAGAAAAAACACCTCAAATATGCTGGAGCTACAATTAGGACAGAATTTATCAGCAGCCGCAGGTCCTGAATATTTACTGACAATCAAAAGAACTAGGCCTGCAGCCAAAAATATCATATCCAGCAAAAATTACCTATAATTTTGAATGAGAAAAAATGGACATTCAACAACCTTGCAGATTTTCGGGACTTTCTATCAACCAAACCTGATCTTAAAAGAAAATTTAACATTTAAGAATCAATATGAAAGATCAATTTTAAGGAATTTAAAAAGGACAGTCTGTTTAAACATGGACAAATTGTGCTTTTTTCCATTAATGGGAAAATGTATACTATATGTTTAAGATTCACAGTTTAAAAGAAAGACCGGCAAAGTTAGAGTAAGAATAGTCATGTAATACAAATGAGATGCAGAGGAAGAATAGACACAGAGGCATGAGAGGGGGGGAGAAAGGCTCATAGTTCTTTCACTTTGGGAATGGATTCAATAGGCAACATTACAAATATACCATAAAGAGTATAGCATCCTCCAAAATCTATAAACAAATAAGGCAAGAGGGATGAGTGGATGGTGAAATAAAGGGTGAGGGAAGAAGATAAAGGAGAGATCCTTGGGTGGGGGAGGTTAAATAATAGCAAGGCAAGTTATGGAGCAGAGCTTAATTAAAGAGGTAGAAGAAATAGGAAAGATATATTTATGTGGGGTGTATGTATATATCTGTCTATATGTTTATACATAAATATATCTTTTCTTAAATGTAACTTGCTTGGGAGTTGGGGGGGGGATGAAAGAGAGAAAAAAAGAATAAAGTAAATAAGGTAAATAGCAGAAAATCAAAGAACAATTTACAAGGAAGCAAAGAAAAAATGGACATTCATGAATATAATTTCTTCTACTAATTATATATATATGTGTGCATATATATACATATATGTATATATAATTTCTTGATTTGGCACTTTGTTGTTATATATATTTTGAACCCTTTCTGATGTTCTGCTGGGCATATGACAATGTTCTCTTTTGTTTTGCTTTATTTTGTTTTGTATTTCTTTTCTGTTTTTCTTTTTTTCTAACTTTGTTTTTTCAAATAAAATAAATTTTAAAATAAAAAAGAAATGACAAGCAGAATTATTTCAAAAATATCAGGAAAGACTTAGATAAACTAATGCAAACTGAAGTGGGCAGAACATTATATACAGTTATAGTAAGATTGTAAAATAAAGACTATGAATGACTTAGCTAATTCTCTCCAATACAATGATTTCAAGACAATTCCAAAGTACTTGTGATGAAGCATGCTATATGCATGCAGAAAAAAAAAACTGAATACAGAACCAAGTATGCTATTTTCACTTTCTTGCTTTTATTCTTTTAGTTTGTGAAGTTTTCTTGTACAAAATGACTAATATGGAAATGTTTTACAAGATTGCATATAAGGAATATAGACTTTGGAACTCAAAACTTTTTAAAAAAATGTTAAAAATTTTATTTAACATGTAATTAGGAAAAATAAATTGCTATTAAGAAAAATGAACAACATATACGATCAATCAATCATCATTTATTAAGCACCTAAGTGCCAGACACTGTGCTAAGCACTGAGGATAAAAAGAGGCAAAAGATACTCTCCATCCTCAAGGAGTTCATAATTTAATAAACAAATATATACAAAGCAAGCTCTAGAGGATAAATAGGAAATAATTAACAAAATAAATGTAAATTATCCTGGGGAAAGAGTGCACTAATATTTGAGGGTAGAGATAGGATTAGAAAATTCTTCACATACAAGATTATGGTGAACCCCACTGCCAAGCAGTGTTTCAGTCATCACTTAAAGAGCTCCTGTGATGGGAGATCGATCATTCTCTGAGCCAGCCCATTTTTTGATAGTTTTATTTACTGGGAAGCTTTCCCCTGCTTTGTGCCAGAATATACTTCTTTGCATCCGCCTCTCAGTGCTACCTGTTCTGCCCTCTGGGGACAAGCAAAACAAGCCTAATTCATTTTCCACATAAGAAAGAATCCGATCTCCCCAGGTAGAAAGTCTCTGATGAATCATTTACTCAGTAGTTCTAGAGAAGTTAAGTTGAACACTCAAGAGTGTCCTTCACAGATACTAAGTATAACATAGGTATTAAGACCCAGAATATGAACTGTGTTTATATGACAGCACTCTTTTGTCTGGACTACTAGGCCCATTTGGGGTTGCTTCAAAAGTTAGTTAAGTTACAAATGGGACAATAATGTAATGTAAAATTGCTAAACCATCATTGGGCCTCTTTCAAATCACATTAATGTTTTTCCCCCATATTCATTAGTTACATCTTTTACATGTATAGGTCGTGGTTGTTAACAAAAACAAACTGAAAAGCACTAAAAATGCATATGCTGTTTATCATCCATACTTCTCATTTTTTTTTTTTTTTGGCGCTCTCTCATATATACCTTGAATAGAAAATCCCTATGAGGTTGCTACAAAGAATTGGAAGGGCTAACAAGTAAATATGGTGTGACAGGAAAGAAGTAATTTATATCCAAGTTACTAAGCCTGAAAAACAAACTATCAAATCATAAATTGAGTTTAGTTACTGAAAGGAGAGTTCATTTAGATGGATACTTCACAAGGAAACAAGGGAATTTCTAGTTTCCATTTTAATTTCAGAGTGGATCTAGCCTCTGTATCTACAGAATTATAGAAATATGCATATTTAAATCTGAACTTGAGAACCCAGAAACCATAACTTGTTTCACTAAAAATATCCATGAGGGAAAAAATAAGGAAAGTACTGTCTTCTACTTCTCTCAGGATGCATTAACCTTCTTTCCCAGGAGAGTTAATCCACAGTAATGAATCTAAACCTTATTTTAATTGTGGAATTATTGACATCCTTGCATTAAAAAACAATTTGATGTTTAAAAACATATGTATGTATGTGTATATATATATATACTTATTTACATGCAAATACATATGTGCATATGAATATACATATTATATACACATAGGCAAATAACTATCCAACCAACAACCTAGAAAATTGCTTTTGGGGATTTCTTCAAATGTTTCTATTTGACAGATATATTTTGTCAGAAATGGACCACATTTGCAATTGCCTAATCCCAAAAAGCCTGTTTCAATACTCTTTTTTTAATTTTAAATGTGTCAGCAGGAAAACATGACCAAATACAACAAGCAACCATAATAATATGAATGAATAACATAGATGTTGAATTATTGTTATCCTTCAAGAAAATCTTATGTTATCCCTTTCAAAAGGGGAAAAATATATGAAAAGTATGAAAGTGATATTAAGCAGATGTTAGACTGGAGTTGTCAATCTTGTCTAAGCAGGTGCTAATGTGTTATAATTATCCCTTCTGGCAGTTGATATTTGGAATTTTGGTTCCCACCTAGTCAATCACAGCTGTAATTGTTAAGCTCCTTACATAGCTAATATGCTGGGTAATAACCAGATCAGGATTTAATATTTGACGTTTACCATCAATTATCTTTTCTTCTGACATACATCTCCTCCTATTCATATTTCTCTAGTTTGGGCACTCTTGACTCCTGGATAAAATAAATAAGAATATTTCTCTAGAAAGAGACTTAAAGAATAGCATTTCATATATTCCATTTGTGCCTCTCCATCTCTTCATTGTGTGAAGCACTGCTTCTTCGATAGTAACAACACTGTCAATCCATCAGAATCTTTTTTTTTCTGAGACATACTTTGCACAGGTCATAGAAATTATTTTCAAAAGATTTTACTTATATCATCTCATTTCCTTTCCTTGAAACATGAGGGAAAAACATAGTTTTACAAGTGGAGAGACTGAGGAATGTAAAAGCTTAAACCACAAAACAATTAGTAAAATTAGAAATTTAGGAAGATTTCTAATTTATAAGCTATACTTTTTCCCCTGGTGAGATCAAGATCATTCTTAGATAACTTATTTGATTTTTTTGTGTTTTGTTCTATTTAAAATGGTGATGGAAAATAGTATACTTTATATGGGAGAGCATAATACAAAAAAAATTACTTCTTTGTGGTATCTATAGCCATTAGAGGTAATAAAAAATGTTTGGTAGCAATATATGGCTGAAGGTTCAGACAAATTATTCCCCTTTTCCACCTCTGTACTTTAGTTGCCCTTTCTGTAAAATAAGGAAGGTAGCCTAGATGATCTATAAATTTTATATTTTATATGTTTTTCATCACAGAGATGAAGCAGCAGCTAGGTAGTGCAGTAGACAAAATACTGGGCCTGAAGTCAGGAAGATTCATCTCTCTGAATTCAAATCCTGCTTCAGACACTTACTGTGTGACCATGGGCAAGTCATCTAACCATATTTGCCTCCGTTTCCTCATCTATAGAACGAGCAGGAGAAGGAAAGGGCAAACCACACCAACTATCTTTGCATTAAAACATGGAGTCATGAAAAATCAGAAATATTCAATTTAGGGAGTTATTCTCCACCAACAGAGAGCTCTAACTTAGGAGATGGTTGAGGCATAAATAGTGATTTTTCCACAATGATTAAGCTATTATAGCATGTGGAATTTGAATTCAGAGTTTCTTAATCTTAAATCTAGAGTTCTATCCAACATACTACAATGACTCACCATGATTCTTTGAATTATAATCCTCTGGCAATTTTACTAGACCAATTATATATCGTCAAATGATTCAGAGAAAAGAAACTAAACAACAGTAATAAGAAAGCCAATAGAGTTTTAGAGATACTAGCAAATCTTGAACTTCTCTTGCCATAACAAACTTGAGGAAATTCTAGCAACCATTGATGGTAGAGCTATAAACACTGTTGTAGATATATTCAGTTTCTATGCACATTTCCTTAAAGTCTGCTAGATTCCACATTCAATTCCAAGAGAAATTCTCCAATAATAGCATTTGAAAGTGATATATTGGCACATTGAACATTGGCAACTATTGTTCAGAGAAGGGTCATAGATGTCACAGCATTTCTCTAAAAATCATCATTTTTCAATGTGTTTATATCATAAAACATCAAAATTTATTTTGGCCTTCTCAAAGTCATCTATCAGTATTTAATTCAGACATGTTATTTTAATTTTGCCAAATCATGAGAATTAAAGTTGAAGCTTTAAGATAATATGACATTATCAAAGGGGAAGGAAAAAGCTGGTAAGAAAAATGTTGATGTTTCTGTATATCCCATGTATTTTTGTTTGTAATTATACATAAAAACTCATATGGTATCCACCATCCAAAGAGAAAAAGTCATAACTCAATCTCCAGTGGCTTCTCCATCACTGGAGGTTTTCAAGCAAAGACTATATAGCCATTTGTCACGTGTGTTATTTACAAAATTCCTATTCAGTTCTAGTTCCCTTAGACAGGAACATGGGAAAGACAACAGCTTAGAGAACAAGGAAAATTGGCCGATATCTATTGACCTTATGATCAATTCTTTTCAGCCAATGAAAATTAAATTAAAAGTGAAACAGGAAATGGGTACAAAAATTTGGAAGGGGTTACATTAAATATTTCAAAGCAGTTTGAGAAGAAATATAATGGGAAGAAATTCTACTGTGTAGAATTTATGCAGAAAAGAGCCCTAGGATACTATCAAGTATGTAGTGGCAAATCCACACCTCAACTTGTTTGTATATTTGTCTATTTTGTTTTCCCAAATAATTTGTATACACAGTAGATAAAAATATAGTCAAGTAGCCTAGGTTAACTTGCAGAAATTTAATTAATGTAATTTCTTTTTCAGGATGGTTAGCAATAAACCAATTAGTAACAAAGTACATTGTACCAAAAGGGACCATATTATATATCTTAAAAACAATATTTTTTTTACAAGCTGCTAAGTACTCCTCACTCCTAGGGAAGATGGGGTCTTGTCTCAAGGGGATTCTGCTTAAAGTCTAAATTGGAAAAGACTATAAACTACAAGGCCAAGTAGCATTAGGACTTCAAAGTAAAACAAACGAAACTGGACCCAGCCATTTTGCAATAAAATGGGAAGCCACTGTAAAAGTGCCCTTTTAAGCCTCTTGGGACTTTTAAGACTTCAAATAAAATGTGATTAGCACAGACAGATAAACAATCTAAGCCATTATTTGCCTGGGGTGACACTCTTGTGATTTACAATAGGCAATGAAAATATAGCAGCCTAGGTGTTCAAGAAGAATGATATGAATACCAGTAATCTCTCCATAATAATGCCAAGGCCTTTGATTAAACATCTGCTGAAAATCTCAGGATGTCACAACAATTCAGTTGCTACTTAAAGAATATTTTATATTTTTGATTTTGAACCAAAACCAAAATTTAAGCAGAAAATCTATGAACATAGAAAACCATAGAACCATTATTTTTAGTAGAGCAGGAAAAAAATGTCTTTAGTTTTTTAATGGTATTATGAACCTTTCAATCAACAAGGATATTTTAAGCACCTGCTATGTACCAGGTACTGCCTCAAGTCCTGGGATGATATAATAAATGAAACAATCATTATTCACAAGAAGCTTACATTCCAATGGTAGATCATAAGGAGAATTGTAGATACAGACACACACAAACACACATACACACTCACACAACCCCATACACATATCTCTCTCCCCCAATGTGGCACCTTGGGAATGCACAATGGAAGGGCACCCTTCTGCCCCAGACTCTTCCTGTCAGCTTATATGACCTTAGTAATTAATTGCTGGGCCAGAAAGACTCACTTTTAAGACCTCTTTTCCCTAAGTAGAAGAGTTACTCTCTGTAATCAGAGAATCAGTGTCTTTTCCCTTAATTGGTTCACAATCTGAACTCCAAGCTTTCAGACAAAGACATTTTGTTTCTGTCTTCTTACCTTTGGTAAAGGGCCTTTATCAAGATGGCATCTTGCATCTTTTAGGCCCAGAAGCTTGAGAGCCCAAGCTTTGGTCCTCTTATCAACTCCACCCCACCACACCCCAAACTCAATGATTTTCACTTATATCCCAGTAGAAAGAGGAGTGGTGAGGAGTGGAGAATACCCTTTTGTCATATCATGAAGTTTTCAAAGGAAAACTCAGACTTCCCTGGTTTTGTTTGTTTGTTTGTTTGTTTTGTTTTTGTTATTGTTGTTGTTGTTTTGTTTGTTTTTTTTACACATGTAGCTCTCCCTTTTCTCACACCAGGGATTCTTAACCTATCTTCCCTTCCTTCCTTCCTTCTTCCCTCCCTTCTTTTCTCTCTCTCTCTCCCTCTCCCTCCCTCCTTTCCTTTCTTCCTTCCTTCCTTTCTCCCTATCTTTTCCCCTCCTTCCCTCCTCCTTTTCCTGCCTTTCTTTCTTTTTTTAAATAATTGGCCCCTCTGATAGTCTGGTTAAGCCCAAGGTACCTTCTCAAAATAACATTTTCAAATGTACAAAATAGAATACAAGGAAAACTAAGGTTACTGAAAATAAAAATTTAGTACTTTTTTCTTTAAAGTTCATGGACTCCTATAAATTTAATTATATGAAAAAGTTTGTTTCTGGATCAGCATATTCTCCTGCATCATTTCTTGCTCCATATTAAATCAATCAAGAAGAAGAGTGTCACTATTAATGCTAAGGAAAGAATAGAAACTTTGACTTAGAAGTGCCTAGAGTAGAACTAATAGGCTTCCATTTTCCTTGACAGAATTTCAGACTGCGTAAGTGACAGGCGTTATACACAAGATATCTTTGGCCATGGAGATATCTAATTTTTTCTGTGTTGGAATAGTCATTTCAGAAAGCTCTTTGCATCTTATACTTTCTCCAAAGCCATTTTATATAGTTCTGCAGGAAATATGCCAAGCCAAATTAAACTTTGCCACAAGAGGCCAGGATGTAAGGTTAAACAAAACCTGGCTGGCAGCTTCAGTTTTAATAACAATAGTATATTTAGTCAGTAACTGATGCACTTTCTGGTTTTCTAGCTGGCACAGGCTCATGGGTTAGGCAGGCATATTTTTTCTAAGCACGTTCATATGACTCCTGTTTCTGCCTGGGCCACCATTTGTAGTTTAGGCAGCCAGAATAAAATATGCCAAATAATACTGGCGGAAATACAGACAGTTTATGAATTTAACTTCTCTACACATAATGATCTGGGGTAGAGCAGTGAGGGTTATTTTAAAAATTTCGTTTGTCTTTGTTGCAATTTTTTTTTTTGCATTAGCATGAGGGATTGTGGTGCAGCTTATAGCACAAACCAAATTATAGGTTGGCCTAATTTGTTGTTTGTTTATTTGTTTTTCTTCTTAAAAATATTAACCTTTCTTCTCAAGGCCAAGAGTAGTTTTTGTATTCACAAACATATCCAATGATAAGTTGAAAAGTCAAAAATAAAATTAAATAAAAACAACTACATAGTATTAAGCCAACAGACTATTGTCCCTTTAAATTGGAGGGGGAAAAGGGAAAAAAATATTCACCAAGTTTCACAAAAAATGTCATATTTGTATAGACCCCAAATCCCCTCTGTTTAAACAGGGTGATTAATATCAGCTCCTGTAGGAAATTAAATTCAGGGAAGAACAGTAATATGCAGATATGCAGATTTCTAGGCGGAATGGCTAGCCCTGGGTAACAGAGCCAGGTTGATTAATCTGCATCCTCAGAATACAAAATGAAATGCTGGGCTCTCCTGGGTTAGCCCTAGAAATGACTTTTTCCTCTCACATTCGTAAGAGGGGGGAAAGAGGGACAAACACACAAATAATAGGAGGATCTTTGTGTCACGTGTGGTATTTACATGAACAGTTTCTAATATAAAAAATATTTTGTCATGTTTTCAAGACCTGGCTGCCTTGTATTAGGCCTTTCATAATTTCATCTTTAAGCAGGTATAGTCCATTTTTAATCCTTTCTTAAATTCAATGGGGAGATTTGTCAGGGCATCTTGAAGAGTCATTTTTTAATTCATTCTTAAGTATATATGTTAAAATAATTTAGTTCAGCTTAGAGAACAAGGACACCAAGAGTATTCCCATGCCTCAGTGTTAAGTAACAACGGAAGAAACCTTGGCCCTTTTTCCTCTTCCCAAAATGAAATGGAGCACACAAAAAAAGGGATGATGTTAGAAACTTAATTTATAAATGTAAATTATTTGGTAGAGAAGGATAGTCTAGTCCTTAAGCATTTCAAAATAAAAAAATATTTTATATTATCTCATCTGGAAAAAGTATAACAGTTTTGATCATTGAATAATGATGTTATTTATTTTTTTTGAAAAAAATATTTACAGCAAGATGCAAAATGTCATTTTCAGTAGGAAATTTTTTTTTTGTCGTTCCTGGAAACCCAAGCCTGTTATTCAGAATCATTCAGGGTCTCTCCAATAATTGTATAGAAGTAGGCATTATGCTATATTATTAAAGCTGTAATTTCCTGCTGAATCTGGCTGGATGTTTCTTTTTATCACTTGGCAATTTCTATCTAGTTATAGCATAATTAAGTTTCCTGACCCTTGCTCACTCTCTTAACAGGACGCTTAGAAATATACTAGAATTGCAGATCTTCAGCCTGATGTCCTCTCTCCCCACACAGTAATGGAATAAAATTATTAATCCAGTAATTGTACAGAACACATTACTTTGCATTGAATGTTCCTATTTCTCATTTTCTGTTAGTGACAATCAGCCAGAGGTACAAATCATTTCTGCAGGGAGCAGGGCCCTTGGAAAAAGCCTCTCATTCACTCTACTGGAGCTACCTGTACAACTGTGATTATTCAAAGTCTAATACAGTACTAGGCTCCAGTGAACAAAACAAAGTTAATAAAATGGACGAAGGAACAAGATATTTTTCCTGCCAGCATCTCATGGGCCAAAATTAGAACTTTGCCTCCAGATGATAAACTGCACATCTGATTGCATTACTATAAATGGGCTGTCAAAGTTCATTTTGCCTTTTCAAGGTTCACAAGGTGCCCTATAAGCAATTCAGTTCTTTTCTGGGTGCCCCAAGCTTAGCTAAAACTTTTTCTCACCAAAAAGGAAGGAAACATTTCCATTGTCTTTTTCCTCTTACATCAGAAAAGTGGTGGAAAGAAGGATAAACTGCAAAGGAGAGCATTTGTGTCATATGTGACATTTACATGAATATTAAGACTCTAATATTAAAAATAACTTTTCACATTTTCAAGAGCTAGCTACTTCATGTAGTTTCAAAAAAAAATTTTAAGCAGTTATGGAGCATCCCTTTTAAATTCAAATTTATCCTTCAACATCTCCCATATTTTAGTCTACTCAGAATATATTTTTTATAATCATTATTATTATTTTCTAAGAAATTACCTTTAGGTAGAAGGGGAATAAATAAGGATCTTCAAGTAATAAGTTTTAGATCCTGATACACAGTGTGGCCAAAAGACTTCATTTATAATATAATTCTTTTGGCTGTTGTTTTCTTGTTTTCATATTTTGGTGATACTGGTTACTGGCGGTGGTAGTTTTCTCAGAAATAGATTCCTTAAAAAAGGAATTCTGAGTTTGAGGCAAGGAAGGAAGGACTTCTGAAGGAAGTGAAAGTTTTTGCATCTGAAAAGTTTTTAAGACAATAGTTTCACTGAAATTCTGTTTTTCAGCCATGAGCATATATGATCATAGGTCTTGAACTGGAAGGGACTTGAGGATATTTTGTTCCAATTCCCTCATTTTTTCCATTTTCCATACAAGAAATCTGAGGCTCATAGGGTTTGACTAATTTGATTAAAGAAACAGAGACTATAAGCATCAAAGACAGGGTTTGAACTCAGTCCTTCTCAATCCAAAACCAGTATCACTTTCCACTACATCACACAACCCTCCATCCAGACATGGGGGAATAGATACTGAGACTGGGGCAGCTGTTAAGTACTTTGTTTTTAACATTAGTCACAATACCACCCAAAGCAGCGAACAAACTCAACACTCCAAGAATGTTCTTGTCCTTCTGGCCTCTAGATAGATGGGCTTATTCTCCATGTCTTAAAAACAAAGAAAGAATCTATCTAAAAATAACTAAAATCTAGAGGCTTATTGGATTGTCATCATCAGACTGAATTCTCAACATCCACTTGAACTGACAGAAAAAGCTGGTAGATGTCAGTGAAGCAGAATGCAGTGTCACTGTGCTTGTTTAATAAAAATCTCATAAAACTCTGATCTCTAGGAGGATAAATAGCAAACAAAATCACTATCTTCATAAAGACAGTAATGGTTTTATCCCCAGGCAATAATAGTGTTTCCAAATGAAATATCCAAATGTTCTCTTGCTTTGTATGTGGACATAGACAGGTACACATGTACATATATGCACATACTTTACTTTTCTATTGGTTGCTCCAGTCCATTTGCTATCATTTTTTCCCCAAACATTTTAATGGCTTTCCAGCTCTCTCTTCATTCTTTAGAACAGCTTTTCATTCTACTGAAGAGAAAACTGCAGTGCAACAGAATGCTGGTTGCCTCAAGTATTTCCATGACAGACTGACAGGTTTATAAACTAATCCATGTACCTTCCTTTTACATCCATACAGAGAGAACAAGTACAATTTCCACTCCTCTGATAAATGGTAGCGATCAAATAATAAAAATACCATTTTAAAGTGCATTAGACAATGGGTCTTTTCCAGTCAAAAACCCAATGGCAGCAGTCATCTGAGTTGTTGGGCTTTCTTTTTTTCCCCCACAAAATAGCTCTGATTTTATTTCCATTGAATCAGTCACTATGGAAAAGGTAATCACAGTAATCATTGAAAAGACTTCAAAGAGCAATAGATTTTAATGTCAGTTTGGCTATACACCAACTTTATTGGTTTAAGTTGACAAAAAAAAAATTAATCACCAAGAAAAAAACATCCAAACTCTCTCTGTCTCTGTCTCTGTTTGTCTCTGTTTCTTTTCCTTCCTCCCCCCTCCCCATCGCTCAATATCAA
>JAJPUD010000130.1:678688-690823 GCA_023553655.1 Myrmecobius fasciatus
AATGACGTTTTGGAATAAAAGGTTGATTGAAGAGCTCTTGCTTGATAAAAGTTATGGGAGCTCATCTCTTGTTAGTCAAAACATTTATTGTCAAAATCTTATCGGTCAGAAATCCAAAACTTTTCGGTGAATCATAGTGCCAAAGAGATAAAGAAAAGAGAAGATCTAAGTAAAATGTTATAGACTCAAAGTCATTTTCCATATAAAAATGGAAATTTTCTATAAAATCTTAAAACTAGTCCATGTAAGACATTACATTTTTAACTAAAACACAATTCTATCCTTCCACATCTGCAAGATGGCAATTGATAAAATTTCATTACAGAAAAGACTTTTCCCCTTAACTTCATCCTAATCGCTGTCTCCTAATATCCATGACCTACAGGAAGCCTTTACCAAACCTTTCATTCTTCCTCACCCCAAGATAAATAAAAATCATATAAACAAAGTATTAAAAAAACAAACCATTAAAAGCAAAAAAAAGTCCTCCAATTGTCTATGGCTCAAACATATAAATGAATAAACCACTAGATTCACAAACCTATTAATGCATACAATTTCTGGGTGCTAAAGCTATTCAAATAATAGACTATAGAGGAGGGGAAAGGATGTGCTTATTGTCTGTTCTGGCATAAAATGTCCTTTGCATAAAAATATACAGATTAATCCTGCACATCTGCTGCTTTCAGATTTATTCATTCACTTCTGTATATTTTCTGATATTTTTTGCTCAAGTTATAAATACAGGAGAAAATACAGTGTTCTCTTAAAAATGTAATGAATTTTAAAATTTCCATAAACTGACTATATTTTCTGAATAGTACTATTGTCCCAAACAGCATAATGTTATTTAATATGCAACTAAAATCAAAGATCTTCAAAATCTGCAAGCCTTTTGCCTATTTAAAATCATCTATAGTATGAGGGGTTACCTTGCTGACTATACCTCCTGCAGGTGTATATGTTCCAGGGGTAGATCAGATATTTTTTTGTTTTTATTCTTTTCACCTTTGGTCTTAACATGACGGGAGATGGGAGCAAAAAAGGTAAGAGAACATGTTGAATATGAAAAGGAAGTATTCACATTTAAATGTAGCAACTGCTCTTTTACATCTGGTTTCCATCTCCTCTTTCTCTGTTTTAAAAAGTATCAAGACTGTGGTGCTCCAGGGTGTATATTACATTTGCAAGAGGTTGGATCATCATCAATTAGTATGCCTGTTATAATAGACAAGAAGTATGATGACTATTTTACAAATAATGAAATAGAAGCAAATATGACTTATCCTGAGAATAAGAGATAGGGGAGACATGAGGAGTGGAGGAGGAAGCAGAAACCCTAATAAAGTTTCCTACTTTTCCTATTGAAATCCCAAATAATTTTAACTTCTGCACTCCTTGCCAAAAATTTTGCAATCCAATTAACTTATCAAATAATTTTTGAGGGATTTAAGATGAATATAACATAGGCTTATATGTCAAGAAGGTTACAATCTAATAAAGAGTAAACAATATATATACACACATGAACATATATAAATTTTGTATGTCAATATTTCATATATGTGTACAAAATTTTAGAAATGAAGAAAATATCTAAAGAACCATATAAAATTATAGTAAAAGAGATGTCATGAAGTAAAACATAATTAGTTATTAAATGGTTTATATCACTACTAATTGCTAGAGAAATCTAGATGAAAAATTATCTGAAACTGCAGTGATTAGGGATGGCTTTAGGTGGTAATTAGGATTTAATCAAAACCCACAAGATTTACCATGGAAATTTTCAATATATCCACATAGCCATCTTTAAAGAAGAGTTATATCCTAAATTTAATCCAATTCTATGAGTATATATTAAATATCAATTACTTGCCAGAAAATCTACTAGGCACTAGGGAGACAAAAATGAAACTGTCCCTGCCCTCAAGGTCTTTATATTCTTTTGAGGGAAAATAACATTATGGGTAAATTAATACAAAATATATACAAGGCAATTTCACATAATTCTTTTGTTGCTTTTTTGCTTTTTTCACTGATGAGCAGTTTTTAAATGTTTTTGGTTCTCCAAATAAATACTTGCTGATTGCTCATTTTTAATTTGATTTTGACATTTTGATTCAGTGAAAATCAAATCAAACATGTTTAAATTTTGGACAAAGGCATAATATATTATTTTGTTTCTGACTTTAATTGTTCCAAAGGAAGCCTAATCCATTTCAAAAAATAAATTTGATAGAATTCTAATGAGATTTGTTGAATTTAAATTATAAAGCCCTAAAATCATACCTCTTATATAAAATATGCTAACATCACTCAACAATTTAAAAAATAAGAAAAAGTCAAAATATAGATTTATGTGCATCTTTAGGGCAATTATTAAGATCTTTTAGGTAAAGATTAAGAAAAATGATGATTTCCTATTAAGAGAAAGCACAATAAACAAAATGAAGTTTTCTCATTATTACAATGCCCAGCAGAAAGAACTTATACATAGAAAGTTGACTAGCTTCTGCTTAGTACAAAGGTGGCATGTATGTGATGAGAGCTTCCATGTGGACCATTCTCCTGCTTCCTCTGAACTTTCATAGTATCTTCTTGCAACCTTTACTTATTGCTTATTACTTTTAAAAATCTACTTTGTGTTCTATTTATTTTTTGTTTATTCCTCATACTACATTATAAGCTATATGAGGACAAGGACCATTCCTTACACCTAATGTCCCCCACATTGCCTTGAAGGTAATAGGAATTGAACTGTTGCTTTGCCAAATTCCATGGTGAAAAAACAACGGACCCACAGTTGCATTACAACTTAAGAAAGGATCAACTTGTCTAATTAATAAACATCTTTTGGAACAATAAAACCAGGACAGCATGGGAAAATATGTAAATACACCACTCTGGTTAACCTGAGAGAAATAAAAAAGAATATCCAAAATACTCTATAACAAATTGAATTTTTATTACATGATGATGACAACTCTGTCATTCAACAAAGGAAAGAACATAACTTTTGTTTCTTTCCTTCAGTATGTTGTCTAGAGTATAGTACCAAGTTATGGGTTGCCAGAAAGTGCCTTTCTGTCTAAGGAATTCAAGGAAGTAAATGAGAATTAGATTCATATTATTAATAAATAGAAAAATAATAAATCATTAAGGTCTTAATATAGATCAAGCACTGTGCTATGAAATGAGTTATCCTGAAGGTCAATGGAACTGTAAGTTAGGGGGCCCCTCTACTTGTACCTATACTTTCCCAAAACAGAAGATAAACTATTCAGATTAAAATATTTTTTAAAGTCATAGGTTTCATTTTTTATTTTCATTTATTACATTTTCAATAAATACCTTATATTTTATAGAGAACACTGTGATTCAGATTGACATTCCTCTTCCCCTCCTCCTCAAAAAAATAATGATTTCATAGGACTTTCCATTGGAATGAAAAGAAACTAAGAGATCACCTAACCTCCACATTTTGCGCATGAAAAATAGTGTACAGAGAGGTTACATTATTTCTCCAAAGTCATACAGCTAATAAATAGCAGTGCTGGATTTCATGGTTTTCATCTTAGGTTTGACATGATGATAGTTCTTCATGATGGTAAATCACTTCAGAAGTATAGCATGACTTTCAGGCAAAATGCCTGTAAACTACTTAAGATCTTGGTACTGTCCAGGAAGTAAATTTATAAAAATGAAAATGTTTGAGAGTTATGTCACTAAGAACTTCCATTTTTAATAAAAAATTATAGAAAAATAAAACATTCACAATTAATTTGGAATTGTTTTCATTCAAGTGAGAATTTTCAAATATTACTAACACTGTAATTATGTTTTCCTTATTTTGAAGTTGGCACAGCAAGAGGGCAGGATCAATCTGCTGGTCATTTTTGTTGTATTTGGAGTGAGGAGATAGACTTTAAATCCTACCACCCTGTCACAAAAATGACTATTTCAAATACCTGAAGCTCACTGAACATAGGTCAATTTGTGGATTTTTTTTTATTAAGAGAGAAATAAAGCTTTCCATTTTTAAATACTAAAAGGTGGTTTTGTCCCTGTTAACAAATACCTATTGTTATTAATTTGGTTGCTACATTTTAAAACCAGGTGTTTTAGTTTTAACTTTCTCTTGATAGGACAAAAACCTGGTAATGGGCAGTATGAAGGTAAAAACAGTAATGGGGATTTTTGGGTGACACATTTAATAGTCCAAATGAAAAATAATTGAATACTTTGCTGGTTGAAAGTAGTTTATCACCACGGGTATTACAGTGTTTAGTGTTACTTAGTATGACCATGTTAAAGCAAGAATGGATTGTTCAGAGAGTGAAGTCTATTATTTGTGGTCTATTTAGGCTGCTGTTTCTTAAAGGGAAAATTCCTCTTTCTTGAAAGTAGAATGCTTTAACCAAAAAGTGTAGTGAAAGTAAACGTTTGCAATAATAAACTCTTACCTAAGATGAAAAACATTACTATTAGGGTGGGGAAAGAGGGAGAGAAATCCTGTTGATAATTCAGTAGCCTGCTTACATCTCCAGATTCCAAATATTAAGTGACACTTCACTATCCTCTTATTGCTGCAAAATATTTTGCAGCTCAGATTTGTCTTTTTATGTTACCACTGTCTGCTTTCACCATCATCTCCATGAAAAGGATCCACAAAGTAGATCTATTATGAGGATAATAAGCAAGTTATTAATCTTATAACTTTGGGCTCCATTTTCTGAAAACATTGCTATCTCTCTAAATGTTAATTAATATTAAAAAAAAAACAAATGGGGTGGGTGGAGTGAGGGCTCCTGAACTGTTGCATTCGCAAATCAGTTGAACCCTGTGTTTATATTAAAATGTGCTGTCATATGTATCCCTGACTAAAAAGAACTTTAGATGTTAAAAGTGATGTCTTCTACACAATATAGGATCTCTACTGTAAGTGCTGTTCATACAGTTCTGGGGATGCCTAATCTGGGATTTTTAGTTTAGTTTTTTGGTGGAGGGAGAGGGGGTCCTTTAATAAACTGATTAAAATTTTAATATATTAAACTGTACCTTCCTATATTCCAGGAGTACAACATTCTCTCTCCCTGATAAAAATGTAACAAGCTGAATAGTCATTGCTTTTGTTTCTTTCAATTACGAGTTTTGCTCCATTTTAGCGCTGAGATTTGCTTTACAGGGAAGTGTCTGCATACCTCCTTCCTTTTGTCTCAACCAGAGGGTTTAATAGCTAAAGTAACTGAAAAGGACTACCACCAGAAAGGCTTTGGTTTCCAGAGTAACCGTAAAAACAGACCCCAGTCTCCATGGCAAAGAGAAAAGCTATTTGCTGCAGCCTTTTCAGACCTTGAACAGACACTGACAGTTTTCCTATAATCACTGCAGATTATTTGTAGCAACTAACTATATTATAATGTTAACTATAGGAGGTCTTTGAAAATATGCAGTGTAAAAAAAAAGAATAAAATAAATGCAATGGTTTCCCCCTTCCTCCATTTGATTGTGAGAATATTATCAATTTAAAATTCATAAAATAGTTTGTTCTAATAATCCAACTCAGGATGTAGTAACCTTTATTTTTAAGATATCTCTTCCTATCTAGGGATCTATGTACAGCCTCAATATCAAGAATTCATTCATTTCTACTGAGTAACAAACGTAAAGTATTCAATGGTTTTATTGTATGCAATTTACTATATACTTTCTTTTCAACTACTATAGAATCAACTCTGCTTAATCTTAAGTACTTGGTAGCTGCTTCTTCCTTCAGACATTTCCAAGATATGCTCAAATTGCACAATATATATTAAGAAGAAAAAAAGCATCACTGTAATTCATGGGGCTACAAACCCTGCAATACAATTACCTAAATTACTAGTGCACATGGTAAGTGCTCCTTGTGGCTAATCATTCAGTCCTCAGTGAATTGCTTGACTCGCCAATAGTTTATTCTTACAGCAATCGCAGTGGTATTCACTTTCTAGCCTACATGTTGAGGTTGATCTTCACTGCTGCTAATTCCAACTTGAATTGTATTCAAACTTTAATCTGAACTATATTTCCAAAAAAGCATCTCTTTACCTATAGAATAGGGTTAATGACTAGGTTTCTTGTGCTGTCATTATTAATACCATACCTGCAAGATTACTTCAAATGAAAACAAAGTAAAATTTGCTGTTCACTCTCTCTTTCAGCTAGGAACACATATTCATACACACATATTAAAAAATTTAATTAGAAACTAACCATATTCATTCTTTACATTTATCCATGATCTAGGTAGGTAAAGCACATTTGTGTTTCAAAATTTAATGTATTATAATTGACAGCTATTGAAAGGATTGTGTATTTGTAGGGGAAGAAATGTCCACGTAACCTTATAAATTTGGAATTAATGTTAAGTTGCATTTTTTATTAATAATGAAAATTTGATTTGATTTGTGGTTAACCAAATATGAAAATTTCCATTTCCCCATAGAGAATGAACCTGAAATGTTTAATATTAAAGTTCAAATGAAAAAAATAAAAAAATTGTTAATTTTTTGTAATCTTTGATTTTGAAAATGCCATTAAAATACTGTCATTGAATTGATCCTGCTAATTAGAATTTGAAAAACAAATATAACAGAAATTAGAATTTGTCTATTTTTAAAAGCAGTTTATAGCATTTGACTTACGGGATTCTGTTTTCATTTTGAAATTTCATATGAAAAATTTTTCTGGGGGAAGGAGGTGGTTTCCTGCCTCTCAGCATCAAATAGACTTACTGAAATGTTACACAGCAGAATTAAAAATATTATGTTCAATGATGCAATGTTCTCTCATATATACAAGACCTAAGCAAGGTCTGAATTAAGTTTTCCTCATGGCATTAAAAAAAGAATATAACAGAAACATGTTTATGATTTTAAATGCCCCATTCATATGTTAAAATCTATGCACATACTGTTTTTGCCCGGTAGAAAAAAATTTAGGAAATGGATTAAAAGGAAAACAAACAAACAAAACCATGTATTACAGATTTCATGTAATGTAGCTCTTAAAAATA
Source organism: Myrmecobius fasciatus (assembly GCA_023553655.1). Classification (NCBI taxonomy): domain Eukaryota; kingdom Metazoa; phylum Chordata; class Mammalia; order Dasyuromorphia; family Myrmecobiidae; genus Myrmecobius; species Myrmecobius fasciatus. The sequence goes on from JAJPUD010000130.1 coordinate 685,746, forward strand.
TCAAATTCTTAAACAAAATCTCAACAGAAAAAAACTGGAAGGAGTGAGTAGTCATACCTCATCTTTTTCACTTTTTTCCTTTCCTAAGTGTGCATGCGTGTGAATTTGGCTCCCATCAAAGTGAGGAACCATTAATACACTAGCTAGAGTCAAGCAGAGTTCAGCTGAGCACTCACATTTCTGTGACAATGCACTTCAATCCAAACCCACTGTACATTATGGCCCTAGGCCTCTAGTTGGCACAGGCTCCCAAGACCTGTCAAATTGGAGGTCTAGTGAGTAGAAAAGAGAAAAAAATCAAGGTTGTGAAAGGGAGCTTCAGCAGGGGAGAGGAGGGCAAGGTAAATATCTGTACTAGGATTTGGGTGAACCAGTAAACAGTCTATGACCTTAAAGGCTATTACTTTAAATCCCACTGTATCACTTCTCCCCTCTGTCCTCAAAGTACCTATTTATCTCGTAGATAGATCTAGTGCTGTATGGCACTCTCACATTACATGCTGGGGTTTTATAAATTGCCTAAAGATAAAAGGCTTACCCTGCTGAAAAAATAGTAAGATATAATGTTGAATTTGCACTAAAATGAAAAGTTTCCTGATACTCCTTATATATTTTAAATTGCTGTTTTCTTGCAATGAATATAATTCACTGTCTTTTCCAAAGTATAATCCCACAAGGGTTTTGACCAAACAAAAATGCTCTAATGATTGCAAATGGTTCAAATATTCTGTCCAGTGAGTTAAGTGATAAAAGTTTCTATGTTAAAAAGAAATAATAAGTGGAATTTCACACATATTATAGTAATTGTGAAGCATCCAATTTACATAGAAATAATGTAAAAGAATTCTGACCATGATGGTTTAAGTGAATCATTACATGCATCGCTGATACATTTAGAAAACTGCAGTATGCCAGGTATGTTTCTTTTAGCATAATAAGTCTTGTAATGGAGCCTTTAAAAGCCTAAAATGTATAGTTAGATTAACCTTTCTGTTTTAAGGGATTTTTTCTTTTTTTTCTAAAGGAGAAGGAGGAAAAGAAACAGGAAATCATTATAAAGTCAATTAAAGCAATATCATTTTCCGTTAACTTGTTACTTGGTTTTCTCTAAGGCCCCCTCTTTCCAAGATCCATTATTTTATTTAGTTTAGATGAAGGTAAGAATTGGCCATTTTCTCTCCTATATTTATGAGCTAAGAATTTCACTCAGAACCTTGGACAAGTACCAGTGGTGATTCTGAAAAAAAAAAAAAAAAGGATTATCTTTAGAAGTAAAGGCAGATTTCCCAAACTCTTAAGCCATGTTTTGTAGTAATATTATGAGGCATATGTGTGTGTGTGTGTGTGTGTGTGTGTAGGGAGGGGAACTTCCAATATGGAAACCCCCTTGGTGGATGTATATCAGGAAGCCACGTGTAATTTATAATACTTAAGAATGCCTTTGAGGTACTGAAAACCCAAGTAACTTGCCCTGGATCACACATATATCTAGTACGTGTAAGATAGAGTATTTTAACCCAGTTCTTTCTGACTCCAAAACTGGTCCTATAGATACAATGCCACATTTCTCCAGAAATGAATGTGAGACAGACAAATATGTTTGCAATATTAGATCTGCACATATTATATATATTTACTTTTATAATACAAATATGTGGTATCGTGTACATATGCACATATTTTACTATTATATATATATATATAGAGAGAGAGAGAGAGAGAGTTCTAAAAGTTATATTGACAAAATAATATCTAGAAAGGAGTGGAAAAGGAATTTCTTTTCTCCCTTTCCACTCTTTCCTACTCTATCTCAACCTTGTCTCTGCCTCTGGCTAATCAATTGTAGCTATGATATTTCTTCATTCTAAATTGGAATTGGTTAAGTTTGGGAGAGAAGTTTTACTATAGGGTCACAGAATCAAAGATTTAGTGCCAGTGCAGAAAGGGACCTTAGGATGTCAGTCAGTGTGTATTGGAATCAAATTCAACCTTCTCATTTTAGATGAGGAAACTGAGACCCAGAGGAGTTGATGACTTATCCAGAGTCATTTGAGGGCGACTAGATGGCACACACAGTGGACAGATTATCAGTCCTGAGATCTGGAGGATCTGAGTTCAGCTTCAGACACTTAACACTTACTCACTGTGTGACCTCAGGCAACCCCAAATTGCCAGTTTCTGCAGAAAAGAAAGGAAAGGAAAGGAAAGGAGAACAAAATCACATGACTAATATCAGAGGCAGATTCTAAGTCAAGTCTTCTTGACTTCAGGTCATCACTCTATCCACTGTAAGACTTGATAGGATAAATGAAATCTTGAGAATGAGCAAAGATAATCCATCTATCCTCTAATGTAAATATTTCACCCTGCTTTGCCATTCATTTTCATGTTATTCATGAGGAAAAAGAAATGCTGCTGCAAATTCTTAAAAGTCAATTTTTAAATTTTCATTTATTTATTTTGCTGAGGCAATTGAGGTTAAGTGACTTGCCCAGGGTCACATAGCTAGGAAGTGTTAAGTTTCTGAGGCCAAATTTGAACTCAGGGCTGTTGCTCTATCCATTGTACCATCTAACTGCCCCCAAAGTCAAATGTTTAATATATAATATTTTCATCCAAATTTTGCTTCCTTTCTGTATAATCCATCATCCTCAATATTCTTTTCTACTTCTAGATTTTAAGAAAATGAAAAGTAATAAATACAGTTTTACAACAATAGCAACAAAATTAATTAAATTTCTTGGTTTCAAATCCAGCATTCAAATGGTTAAAATAGATCTTAGATGAATATAATTTTTAAAAATAGACATTTCACATTAAAACTCAATTATTACATGAGGATAAAAAAAATTCCCCAATATTCACCTTTTGGCTTCCATTTGGGAAGGACTTGAAAGAAGAAATAAGGGCACTTTTTCAATGCAAATACTGATTATGAATAGTTCTTGCAGGGCAGAAAGGGCACAAGAGAGGCTACAAGGGGAAAAAAATGAATACGTTTCTCAACCAGAGCTAGTAGTAACACACACCAAATAGTTTTCTGCCTTTGGGAAATACAAAGTCAGATGATATTTGCCTTACCAATTTGTGAATAGACAACATACTTGGAAACATCAAATATAATCTCATTTGACCTCTACTTAGGCAGATAACTTCCTCAAATAATGCAGAAAGGCAACTCTGCTATCATTTACAATCTCATAGAGTTTTCTGGGAACATTGAGAATTTAAGTGACTGTTCTTAAACACACAACTACTATATGTCAGAGATAGGACTTATGCCTGGATCTTTGTAACCCTCATGCTATGTTTCACTTATAATATATTAAATTACATTAAAAAATGATTACATCTGAAAGGTAGTATCAATACAAAGAACCATCTAATCCAGAGGTTCTTAATTTTTTTTTAATTATGAAACTCTTTGGCAGGCTAAGACCCTTTTTCAGAATATTTTCAAATGGGTAAAATGAAATACATAGGATGATATAGGAAAGTAATTATTTTCAAATATAATTATCTGTATATTTATATCGCCCTTTCTTTCTCCAGCTCATTTTATAGATGAGGAATTGAGACAAACATGGTTTGTTTGTCCAGAGTCACACAGTTATTAAGTGTCGGAGGCCAAACTTTCTCACCAGACAGAATATCTTAAATGTAATTTATTTCATTATTTTAATTTTCTTTTAATACTATATCATTTCCCAATTACACCGATATGGTTTTCAATTTTAATCTTTGTTAAGACTTTGTTAAGAGTTTCTTTTTTTCCCTTCCTCCTTCCCTTATCTACTTCCTCCCCAAACTAGCAAGCAATCTGATATAGGTTATATGTGTACATAAAAGTAGTTTAATTTTTAGAATTACATATTACTACACAAAATGAAATTAAACAAAGTGGAAAAATTTTAAAGGAGAAAGATTTTTTTAAAGTGAAGCTTGCAAGGAAGCTGAGCTAACGTTTAAAGTCCGGTGTACTATCCTCTTTAAAAAAGAAATTAAATAATTTTTGGTGATTAGGAAGTGGGTGCTTGATAGAACTAAATCCTCTTAAGTAAAGTCAGTAGGTAAATTGGTCTCATACTACTTATCTTCCACCTTTCTTGCAAGAGAGATTAAAGAAGCCTGTTTAGAAAAGACGGGATTCAATAGGAAATCTACCAAAAGGAGTTGCCCTGTCCCTACTAAGTATGAAAATGGGGCTAAGGACCTCACATGCAAAAATTTCCTATGGCTAAGGAAACATTATCCAATGCAGAGAACAGTACTCCAAGACACACTAAGAAAGCAACTTCCTTATCCCCTAATTCAGAGGCAAAAGATGCCAAAAGGGAGTTAGACTAATCCCTCCAGCCAGCCATGGCAGGTTAGTCTTCTCTTGCCTTGCCAGGAGAAACAACTATGAAGAATGAGCAAGGGAAAGGAAGCCACTCTGTTGGGATGAGTCGTTCCTGGCTACCAAATCAGTTGTCACAACACAGTTCTGAAAAATAAACCCAACAAGACATGCCCAAAGAGAGGGCATTCATGTTTACAACACCGCGGGAGAATTTTTTTTCCTGTAAGTTAAGTATCTTTTGTCTGACCTAGAGTTATTTTTCAAGGGTCAAAATGGAAAAGGGCCAAGTCATTATTTTAATCATCCTACCATTCATTAGCCACAATGTTATCCTGCAGAAAAGATTATTACAGTTATGTGTATAATTATATCTGGAAGGGTTTGTTCACGAGAAGGCCAAGTGTTCTAGTTTATTCTGGGAGCAATCCAAATCTGGTTCTGTTCCACATAGTTCAAGGGCACACAATACTATTGGTAGGATTCCTTTGAGTACAATTCCAAAAACAGACAAGAAGAGATTAGGACAATATGATTTTTGCTTCACATATAAACACACACACACACACACACAGAGAATAATAGGGACTCAGTATTAATGATTCCTTTGAGTACAATTCCAAAAACAAACAAGAGGAGATTAGGACAATCTGATTTTTGCTACACACACACACACACACACACACACACACAGAGAGAGAGAGAGAGAGAGAGAGAGAGAGAGAGAGAGAGAGAGAGA
>JAJPUD010000130.1:690833-717453 GCA_023553655.1 Myrmecobius fasciatus
AGAGAGAGAGAGAGAGAGAGAGAGAGAGAGAGAGAGAGAGAGAGAGAGAGAGTAACAGAAGCTCAGAATTAATGAAGCACTGCTTCTAGGCCTAGATCCATCTCATTTTAGAGTAATTTTTCGACCAAATGGCTTCTGATTAGTCCTTTTGGGTCTGGTGAAAATATCTCTTAGTCTTCTCTCTCCAGGTTTCACTAGAGTCAATATTTGAATTAATGAAATAAATATTTATTAAGAGTTTACCATGTACAAATCACTGTGCTAAGTGTTGTCACTATAAATAGGAGAGTAGAAATATGTTTTTAGAAATATGAGAATCTGCTCATAATCCTAAAGGGGAATACAACACATGTGAAGGTCTAACTGCAGGTGACTCAGAAAAGCCCTGTGGTTTTAAAGATGAAGCAACAAAGCAGCTATTACTAATGCCTCAACTTTAATAGCTTTTCCATGATAAAATGGTATTAGTTTCTGATGTTGAACCATTTGACATTGTCAAAGTTGTTGGGTGCAAGGGCATTCTTTTCTGGGTCTTCAGTATTTGTGGAGGTAGCACTAAAGGAGTAGCAGCCAGATTGCATCTTCACAGACCAATTTAAGGCCAAATCTAGAAAATAGACCTAGAGAAGGCTCATACTAAATCCTAGTTGTGAACATGGCAGCACCATGCAAGCATAATAGGTTGTTGTATTTGTTTTTTATTGTTTTGTTGTTAAATTATTTTTCAGTCATGTCTGGCTATCTCTGACCCCATTTGGGGTCTTCTTAGCAAAGATACTGTAGTGGCTTTACCTCTTCCTTCTCCCTATCTTTTTATAGAGGAGGAAACTGAGGGAAACAGAGTTGTGACTTGGCCAAAGACAGGCAACCTACTTTTAAGAAGCCAGATCTGAATTCATAAAGATGAATCTTCCTGATTCTAAGCCCAGAGCTCTGTATAACCCAGCAGCCCCAGTGTTCTAAAAAATCACAAAACTGTAAGTGGTTAGAGTAAAAGGGGAACTTATATGCAGTGTAACAACAGAATGTGCATTGCCTCTACACTTGGATGACCAAGGTTCACCCTCACACCCTTAAAATTATGTGACCTCAAAAAGTCATTTAACTCCTATTGATCTCGGTTTCCCTATCTATAAAGTTGGATTAGCCTCAACCATCTCTAAAGTCCTTTCCAATTCAAGGTTTATGATTCTCAGAGTCTGTTTAGCCCCATCATTTGGAAAAGGGAATCTGAAGCCCAGAGAATTTTCTTAATCAGTTAAGTGGCATAATAGATAGTGGGTTGGATCTGGAGGTAGGAAAGCCTGAATTCAAATTCCAATTCAAACAATGATTAGCTATGTAATTCTGGGCTGGTCACTTGGCCTCCCTTAACCTCAGTATTTTAATCTGTAAAATGGGGCTACTAGATAGCCCATAGCTACCAAGGCTATTGTGAAGATCATATAAAAATTTATAAAACTCTCAGTAAAATATAAAGTTGTTACTTTACAATATTATCTATCTATATATAAATGTTATCTAATATTATTATGTTTTATCTTACAATTATACAAAATTATTATTTATTTTATTTAATCATATAATATATCACATCATTTTATATTATCTTGCCTGCTGTTATTATCATGGAATATGACTAGATAGTTGGTATTTTGATAGAGATGTAAGGTTCCTAATCACAAAAAGTTATATGTTCAAGTGAGATATTTGCTTTTAAGTTAAATTCTCCAAAATAATCAATATGCTACTTTAGTCCTCCATGATTAAGAAAAAATACATTCTTCTTTTCAAGGAAAAACATCTGTGTGAGTTTTTCAGAACAAATTCCACCAAAAGACTTTATAGAAAATAAGAAAACATCTTGGGGATACTAAGTTTGGCATTACTGAGAAAATGTGACTAATAGCTTCCTTTGGTTATACTCCTCTATATTTCACATATCTCAATCTCAGTTTTCTTATCTGTAAAATGAGGGGGGTAGATTAAGTTTTGTCTAACATCCTATTGAAGTGTAACATTTTATAACCTTATAATCAAAGGCTTCTTCTCCAACTCTTCTTTTTCCTCCTCCCCCGATTCCTTCTCTTCTTTCTCCTCTTCTTATCTTCCTCATCCTCCTCTATCTTCCTTCTTCTTCATCTCCTCCTCTTCCTCCTCCTTCTTTCCTAAAGTGTCACAACACTCTAAGAAGGTGATGACTTTCCTCTTAATTTTCATATACTCATTTGCATTTATGGAGGGTCAGGCCCTTGCCCACAAAGTAATTTTTTCTGATTTGAAAAAATTCACCTTACATTTAGAAAGTACTTGCTATGTATAATGAATTGTTCCAGGCAAGCAAAGGGGAAGCTAAGAGAGATGCTGTGCAGAAAAAAACTGACAATTTAAGTGAGCTGAGTAGAGTGAAGGTATAGACAATGACATATCCTCAAATTAAAGTATCAGAAAGAATTTAAGTATAAAGGAGAGGCCCAGGCAAAATGTTTCAAGAAACTCAAGGAGGGAAATATCACTTTTGGCTAAAGTATCAGGGAAATAACTTCTTGAAAGCCTCTTATTCTCAAAATAAGTAAGCCTTTAATCGCAGCTCTGTTTGTTTATAACAGAGAAAGGATAAGATTGTTGGGGAAGGGAGGAAGTGATAGCAGAAACAGTATAGTGATGACATTTCCAGAGATCGGGTGTTGGGGACTAGTTCTGGGGGGGAAGAAGCTAAGGCTTCCTAACTGGCATAAATTTCTGAGGACACTTCAGGGAAATTCCTTAACAACCTTTTTCTTCTGAAGACTCCAAAATATACTCTAATTTTAACCCATTTCCTCTTCTATTATTGTTTTTTTGTAAGTTTCCCAGGTTCACAGGCAATAAAGGCAACATTTTAACACTTTATATTCCCTACACTGTTATACCTCAATGTTTTTGTTTTTAATTTATTATCTATTCATTGATTGATTGATTTGTGCAAGGCAATTGGGACGAAATTACCCAGCTAATAAGTGAGGGGCTTCCCCTCCCATATTCATTCATTCACCCATTTATTTAAATAGATTATTTTGGACTAGGTAAAAAAGGAGATTCTTTGCCTCCATTGCTACCTAGCCTTGATCACTGAATGGGTGTGGCCTTAGTCAAACTGAGACCTGTTGAACACCTCAGCTTAAAAAAGGTAAAAGTTGGGGCGGAGCCAAGATGGCGAACTGCAGACAGCGTTCTCTGTGAGCTCCTGAGACCTTCCCTCAGACCCAGACAAACTGAGCCTCTGAACTGGTTCTGGAGTGAGGGCGCCACCAAAGACTTGGACTACAACACACTTCTATCAACTATCTACTTTGAAAGAACTTCTGAGGTCAGTTTTAGACGGGCAGGGGATCGAGCAGCTCCCAGCGCTCAGACGCCAGTGCGCAGCAGGGGTGCAAGTCCGGGGCTGGGAAGGACCAGAAGATTTTAGGCTGCCAGGAAGTCCCTGGGAGACCCTTGGGCCACTTTGCTCTGCTTGCGGGCAGGTGCTTTGGCAGGTCTACCTTTGATAAAGGGTGGATTGAGAGCAGCTGAAAGTGTGGTCCTAGTGCGGATCTAGCCAGATCAGCCCCAGACCGGAAGTCAACTCGGCAAACTGCCCAAGGGCAAATTGAAATCCCTGCTGCTGCTGCTGCTGCTGCTGCCGCCGCCAACCGCTGCTGCTGAGGCTGCAGAATTCCCTGCTGGTGACTGATACCTCAGCTAAAAATCATGGGCAAGAAGAAGAGAGCTCTCACTATAGACAGCTTTTACAGAGAGAAACTAGAGCAGTCCCCAGATCCTGAGATTCTGAAAACAATCCCAGATAAAGCCACAAAGGTGGACTTAAGCTGGTCTCCCTTTCAGAAGGCTTACCTGGAAGATTGCATAAAGAATCTCAAAAGAGAGCTAGAAGAAGACTGGGGAAATAAATTGAGATCAGTGCAAGAAGGAAACATCGCCCTGCAACAGAGATGTGAAAAACTGGAAAATAAGTCTGGTGAATGGGGAAAAGTCGCCAACTCACTGGAAAATAAAAATAGTGAATTGGTAAAAGACAACAATTCACTGAAAAACAAAATTGGTGAATTGGAAAAAAAAGGTAAAGGTCTCCCATTGCATCCAGAGTCATCACCAGTCATCCTGATCTATATCTTGCTACTAGACCCAGATGGCTCTGGAGGGGAAAATGAGGCGAATGACCTTGCACAGCTCTCCATCATTCAAATCCAATTCACTTGCTTGTCATAACACCACTGCCCTTATATGGTCTTCTTCAATAATGAAGGACAAACAATAGCAACAATGATACCCAAAATAAACATATAAAAGATTAAGAGTGTTTTTTTTTCAAAGAAAACAAAAATATATGTGTTTCCTATTTCCCACTCCTTCAGTGCTTAATTCTGTTTACCTCAGTATCCTCAATTGTAAAATGTGCTGGAGAAACAAATGGCAAACCACTTCAATATCTTTGTAAGAAAAACAAAAATAAGGTCACAAAGAATCAGACATGACTGAAAAATGAAAATTTTCCACTCCCAATTCTTTTTTTCCACTTAGATCCTCCAAGGAAAAACAAAGAAGGGATATCATAGACTGAAATATATATATATATATGTCTATATATGTAAACATGTTACACACACATATATATATTATATATAAAAATATGTTACTTACCCAGGATCATAGAGGCACCAATGGCAGAGCTGATAAACAATTTAGTCTTTTACACACCTAAAAAAACTGCCTCCCTATCATTGCCTCCCTACCCTAAATCAGGAATAAAGGCTCATCTTCCTGCTCTGCAACAAGGTAATCCAAAACAGTATTTGTTGAATATATCAGTTAAAAAGTAAGAGAAAGTATGGAAGGGAAATTCCAATAGCTGGAAAGGAAAGTTCGTGTGATTACTTGGCTCAGACCAGCCATTCTAGAGATGAACCCTAAAAATCCATATCAGTGAGAACTATTCTTCTGTGTTTATGGGGGAACTATTTTATTCAGACATGTATAAATAAGATATTAACCTTGTTCTTTTTTCTCCTTTTCTGAGGCAAATTCCTTGGGGAATAATCCATAAAATTAAAATGGAAACACATAAAATAATGAACTTATTTTCCTGCCAATCTGTCTTTAGACTGCCATTTTCTTATCTGATTGCAAAAGTGAATGATGAAGTTGACCTCGGTAAGACAGACTTTCTATATGTATTTTCAATTAGAATAATGACAATATTAATATAAGCCTAAGTAGTTTTATTTGTACATCCTTTACAAAATCCATAGCTAACAGTATTTTATAAAAATCTCCATTGAAATCAGAAGTTTGATAATCTAGACAAGAGAGAGTCAAAACTATGATTCCATTAGTATAGGGGAATTCCCAATGAGAATACCATTTCCAGTAAAGCAGATCAGCCATGGTTTTTATAATTTATAGTCCCAAATAGATGTCTACAGGAATTGAGAAGTTTAATGAACTTGCCCATGGTCAGTCATATAAACTGCCAAAGTGATTTTCTGACCCTCCTCCTCAACAACTCAACAACTTATCCAGCTACTCAACAAATACAACAGGTTCCCTGCCAACTATAAGATGAGATTAAACTTTTCTCTTTGGCATTAGTCTCAATTGACTCTTTCATTCTTATTTTTTTCTAATAGCATTTTATTTTTCCAAAAACATTTAAAGATAGTTTTCCATATACATTTTTGTAAGATTTTGTGTTCTAAATTTTTCTCTCTCCTCTCTTATCTTCTTTCTCTGCAAAACAGCAAGCAATCTGAGCCTTTTAAACATATTTTCATTTTTGTCATGTTGTACAAGAAAAATCAGACCAAAAAGGAAAAAAAAACCAAAAAAGTGAAAAATACGATGCTTTGATCCACATTCAGGCTCCATAGCTTTTTCTCTGAATATGATTGGCATTTTCCATCCCAAATTTATTGGAATTAGCTTGAATCACTGCATTGTTGAGAAAAGTCAAGTCCACCACAGTTGATCATTACATAATCCTGTTGTTATTATGTACAATGTTCTGTTTCTACTCAATTGATTTTAGCATCAGTTCAAGTAAGTATTTCCAGGCTTTTCTGAAATCAGCTTGCTCATTATTTCTTATAGAACAATGATAATTTTCACATACTATAACTTATTCCACCAATCCCCAACTGATGGACACGCACTCAATTTCTAATTCCTTGTTACTACAAAAAGTGGTGATATAATCATTTTTGCACATGTGGGTCTTTTCTCCTCTATTATGATCTCTTTGGGATACAGATCCAGTAGAAAATTGCTGGATCAAAGAATATACACAGTTTGATAGTACTTTGAGCATAGTTTCAAACTGAATGATTGAATCATCTCACAACTCTACCAATTATGCACTAATATTCCAATTTTCTCATATCCCCTCTAACATTTATAATTATCTTTTCCTGTCATTTTAGTCAATCTGAGAAGTATGAGGTGGTATCTCAGAGTGTGATCCTTTCATTTTTTCCACATTTCTTACAAATAATCTTTATATACTCTGCGAGCATGTGGCACTGACAACATGCTATTCCATTTTCCACTCTATTACCTTTCTCTCTGCCTTTTTGGGTAACTGTCCCCTGTGTCTAGAAGGCTCTCTTTCACTTTAGCATCTTGGAATTCCTATTCTTTAAGTGAAATGCCAAATAAAGCCTTTCTTGATCCCCCAAGTTTATTGTATTATTGTATTGTACAATATTATTGTATATTCTCTCTCCCTAAACTTTCCACAATTCCGTGTGTGTGTGTGTGTGCGCGCGTGTAAGGGATCAGCCCAATGACAGCCCAGACATTTGACTAGTGGAATCCTTGAAATTTATTCCAGAGCATCTACAGGTATTTTGTGATTTTCTAGTTCCATTACTCTGTACTAAAGAGAAATCTTTTGATTAGCAGCTACACCAGGACTGGATGTGCATATAAAAGGGCACAATGACTCAATTACATTCTCTTTCTCTCTGCAGTAATTAAGGTGAGGATTGCTATAAACCTCCAGATAAAGGGAAAAAGTAGTAGCTGTGATTTTGTTGCCAGTTTGCTATATATTCACCAAGGCCAACATATGGCAGTAACTATAGAGCCTTTCTTTCTTTGGCTTAGGAGTTATTTCTTTCCTGTTGGTAGGTGAAGAAGTGTTAGAAAGGGAATGAATTAGGGCTGGAAGGGTTAAATTTCTAGTGAATAGATGTAGCCAACCAAATTGAAATTTAATTAGGAAACATAACAAAATAAAGAAAAATACAATATGTTAATTTGTGGTTTTCTAAGTCAATATGCAACTCACAGGAATTCATTTCTATTTTGAGTCTGACACCACCGTACAAGGATAGAACCTTATGAGATTTTTTAAAAGTCCAGGAAATGGAACCCATATCAGAATTTGCTAGCAACTGAGCCCACTGAAAATCAATCTGTGGTACTCAGCTGAAATGTGTTCCTTGAACAAGAAGATGATTTCTTTCATTGGCTATGTTTAAATTCAGAAGTGAACTTGTAGGGAATAATGTTTTTTTAGTAATCTCCTCAAAACAAAATCTCCTGTTCCCAAGGACTAAGGCGGGATAAGGGAGAATGTGGCCGCAGGTGGGAGAAATGTATCCAGTTTTCCCTTCTTAATATAATTTCTCATTAAATAAATTCCATAAAATCTAGTTGATAAAATTTGTTAAGTGATAGTAAGTAAGGTGCTATGCAATTATAAGAAGGAAACATTAACTGTAATTAGCTATTGATATGAGGGAAGTGTAACAGAATGGGGATTCAATCTGGAAAATAAAAGAAAGATACAACTAATCCTTTCCAAACAATTTTGAAATAACTCGAGATAAAATTTTGAAGTGACAGCCAATAAAATATCAGGGTGAGGCATTCTTCCTGCCTAAGACAATTTAGTAGAGATCTGTGATATGGGACTCAAGGCTGGCCTGAGCCTATGTAGATAAAACACTAATTGTGAAACTACATAGTGGCAACAGCAGCAGCAGCATCTATGGGAGCTCTCCCGCCAGATACAGTAAGAGAACCTGGTAACAAAGAGTTTGCAGAGGATCCCCATGCTAGCAGTGGTCATAGTGGCAGACAATAGCATCTCCAGTGACTATACTAACCTCTGGACCATAGTTCAAAGGATCAAGATGGAGTGGAACTCCTAAGGCACAATATAGTTTTTGGACATAAAAAAATCAGGGATCCTGAGGGATGGTATAATTTCTGGCACCAAGGGAGCAGGAAGCCTGAGGAACAATATCAATCACAATCCAAGGGGATCAGAGGCCCTTCATAGGTAAGGACCAGAGTGCAGACTAGGAAAGCAGTCACAAAACTTTTCATAATGTCATAGCACCTTTAAAGCATAAAAACCCACAACTAGCTCTTTAAAAACAATGCACAAAAGTCTGAAGCTTGGTTCAATGTCCCCCAACCTTTCTGCCAGGAACAGCGTCCAACTTTAACATAAAATTCAAAATCAAGAAATAGGATAGAAAAATAAGAAAACAACAACAACTGTCCATAAAAAGGCTACTCTTGTCACAAGGAAGATAAAAATTTGAAGGAAGCCAAAACAGATATAAGCAAAATCTCAAAATTCAGAAAAGAATTAGACACAAACCCAACAAGAATTCCTGAAAGAGATAAAAAGAGATTTTTCAAGATCACATAAGAATAGTAGAGGTAAAATTAGGTAAAGAAATAAGAAAGAAAAAAAAGATTATGAAAAGGCAATTAATAACTTGGTAAAAGAGGTACAAAAATACTGAAGAAATAATTAATAAATCAAATAGAAAAAAGAGGTACAAAAATCTCACTCAAGAAAATAACTCCTTAAAATTAGAATTGGATAAATGGAAACTAAATAGCTCCATAAGAAACAAAAGAATAATAAAGTGAAAAGTGAAAAAACAGAAAAAATGTATCTTTTGGAAGAAAAACTGGCTTAGAATATAGATCAAGAATAAATAATTTAAGAATTATTAAAATAGCTGAAAGTTTTGATTAAAAAAAGATCCTAGAGATCATATTTCAAGAAGTTACCAAGGGAATGATATCCTAGAATAATATCCTCAGTATCCTTGGATCAGAAGGTAAAATAGAAATCTAAAGAACACATTAATTATCATCTGAAAAAATCCTAAAATGATTATATTATACCCAAATTCCAGAGCTCCCAGGTCAAAAAGAAAATACTTCAAGTAGCCAAAACCAATACATTCCAATATTATGGTGGCATAGTTATGGTCACATGATTACACAAGATTTTTCAGCTAACTTGTTAAAGAAGCAAATAATTTGGAACAGTCTGGGCATTCTGGAAGGCAAAAGAGCTGGGATTACAAACAAGAATAACCTAATCAGAAAAATAGTATATATAATCAATCATAACACAATAAAATACATTTAATAAAAGGCCATGAAAACATAGATTAAAATTGATTGAAACTAAATAGTCTAATATTAAAAAATGAGTGAATCAAAGAACAAATCATCGAAACAACCAATTATTTCACTTAAAAAATGACAATGAAACAACATCAGATTTTGTGGGATGCAGTCCACACAGTATTTAGAGGAAATTTGATATCTCTAAATGCACATATAAATAAGAGAGAATAATAGATCAGTGAATTGGATGTGCAACTAAAAAAATTTAAAAAAGGAAAAATTAAAAATTTCCAATTAAATGCCAAAATGAAATCCTAAAAATAAAATAAAACTAAAAGTAAAAAATAAACAAAAAATTGAACTAATAAATAAGACTCAGAACTGGTTTCATGAAAAAAAATCAATAAAATGTATAAATGATTGATTTTATTTTTTAAAAAAGAATAAAGCCAAATTACCAGCATCAAAAATGAAAACATGAATGAAGAAATCAAAGCAATTATTAGGAGTTATTTTGCTCAATTATATATATATCTAATTATATATATATATATATATATATATATATATATATATATATATTGCTTTTTTGCTTAGGCAATTGGGGTTAAGTGACTTCCCCAGGATCACACAGCTAAGGAATGTTAAGTGTCTGAGACTAGATTTGAACTCAGGTCTTCCTGACTTCAGGGCTGGTGCTCTATCCACTGCGCCACCTAGCTGCCACCTAGCTGCCCCCTCAATTATATATTAATGAATCTGATAATCTAAGTGAAATGGGCAAATATTTATGAATATATAAAATGCCCAGATTAACAGAAGATGGAATAGAATACTTAAATAACTTTGTCTTTGGGGTGGGGAGGGGAGAAATTGAGTTCCCCATTGCATCAATGCGTTTCCCAAGAAAAGAAATTCTCAGGGTCAGATGGATTGTAAGTGAATTCTACTAAACATTTAAGGGACAATTAATATCTGCTATATAGACTATTTATAAGAATTAGATTAAGGGGTCCTACTAAATTCCTTTTATGACACAAATATAGTTTTGATACATAAACCAAGTAGAGCAAAAGCAAAGAAAGAAAACTATAGATCAATTTCCCATAGTGCAAAAAAACATTTTTAATAAATACTAGCCAAGGACATTATAGCAATATATCACAAGCATCATACACTATAACCAGTTGGGATTTATAGTTAGAATGTAATTCCTGGTTCAGTATAGGAAAGGTATAAGCATAATTGAACTTGTAAACAATCAAAACAATAAATATCACATGATTATAGCAATAGATAGAGAAAAGTCTTGAACAACAACAAATAACTTACTATTAAAAACTCTAGAGAGCACAAGAATAATTGGAGCCTTATTAAAATGCTAAGGAGTATATATCTAACAAAAGCAAATGTTATCGCTAATGGGGATAAATTTGAAACGTTCCCAGTCAGATCAGGAGTGAAGCAAAGATGTTCATGATCATGACTATTATTTAATACTGTACTAGAAATGCTAGTTATATAGTAGTAAGACAAGAGAAATAAATTGAAGAAATTAAAACAATCAATGAGGAAACAAAGCTTTCACCCTTTATGGATGATATTAAAATATACCCTAAAAATCAACTAAAAACTAGCTGAACAATTAACAATTTTAACAAAGTCACAAATTATAAAATAAACACAAATTGTAAGCCTTTCTAATCACTAACAACAAAACTGAGCAGAAAAATACAGTAAGAGAATTTCTATGTAAAATGTATGAACACAATTATAAAACAATTTTCACACAAATAAGGACAAATCTAAATAAATGGAGAAATGTTAGTTGGTCATGAGTAGGCCAAGTCAATATAATTAAAATTATAATTATACGTAAATTAATTTACTTATTCAATGCCATATCAACCAAACTACTCAAGAATTCTTTTACAGGGGTAGATAAATCATAACAACCTTCATCCACAAAATAAAAAGGCCTGCAACATCAAAATATTCAAAGAAAAAATATGAAATATGGCTGCCAAGTAGTATTAGATTTCAAAAAATATTGCAAAGTAGTAATTATCAAATGAACCTGTACTGTCTAAGAAACACAGTGATGGATGAGTAGAATAGATTATGTATATAATACACAATAGCAAATAGCCATAGTAATCTACTGTGTTGATCAACCCAAAGATCCATGTTTTGCTGGCAAAGCTGGAAAAGTTTGGTTTTTTGGTAGAAACTAGGCACAAACTTTTCTCCCTATATATCAAAATAAGATCAAAATGGAAAAATTATTTAAGACACAAAGGGTGACATCATAATTTATGGGAAAATGGAAAACTATACTTGTCAGATCTATAGATAAGGGACAAGTTTATAATCAAATGATAGTGAGGATCATGGAAAGTGAAAAAGATAATTTTAATTGCATGAAATTTAAAAGGTTTTGCATAAATAAAACTAATACAGCCCAAATTAAAAGAAAAATAGGAAAGTAGGGGAAAGAATTTTACAAGTTTCTCTGATAAATGCCTCATTTCTCAAATATAAAGGGAAATGACCCAAATTTATAAAAATATGAGTCATTTCCCAGTGAACAAAACAGAACATTGTACACAATAATAGCAATATTATAAGGATGATCAACTGTGAAAGATTTAGCAACTTTGATCAAGACAATGCCAGGCAAGGCACATAGCCAGAGAAAATGCCTGGAGCCAAGAGATAGAATATCTTGTTTGTGCAATAGCCAATAAGCTTAATCACTAGATCAAAGAATACTGTCAGAAATTAAGGCATAAGAAGAGGTAGGAGATGTTGGAGAGAGTTAGGTTATGAAAGCCTTTGGAAGAAGGATTTTGCAATTGTTCCTAGAAGCAATAGGGAGCCACTAGAGTTTATTGAGTAGAAAGATGACATGATCAGACCTGTGATTTAAAAAAAAAAATCATTTGTTAGCCAAATGGAAGATGGATTAGAATGGGGAAAGATTTGAGGTAAGCAAACTCACCAGCAAGTTACTAGAATAAATGTGAAGTGACGAAGGCCTGGCACTAAAGTCATGGCAGTGTCAGAGGAGGAAAGGGAGTATATTTAAGAAATGCAGCAAAGACGAAATTGGCAAGTCTGCATGAGATATAGTGAAGAATATAGCATGGCATCTAGGTTGGTAGCCTGAGGAGCTGAAAGGATGGTATTGCCTTCTATGTAATAGGAAAGATAGGAGTGACAGGGAAGTTAAGGGAAAGATAAGAGTTTGGTTTTGGAAATGTTGAGTTAAAAATTTCTACTGGACATACAGTTTGAGAGGATCTCAAAAGTAATTATATATGGTACAAATCTATAGGAGCAGCTGAGATCATGAAGTATAGTGGTAAATGAGAAGAGAAGAGAAATCATAAGGTCCCTGAGAGACATCTACAGTTAAAGGGAGTGATCTGAAGGAAGACTCAGCAAAAGAACCTGAGAAGATATGGTGAGATAAATTCTATTTTGAACCTATCACTTTTCTGCTCAAACCCTCATCTCCATTATATTTTTCTATTATCCTTAAGAGTACTACCATTATCCCAGTCTTTCAAAACATTGGAATCTATTTCAACTCCTCAGTTTTATTCATCCCACATAAACAAATCTTGGCATTTTTCTTCTGAACATACTACAGTTTACAAATGAGTTTTTTAGGATATGGTACCCAAAACTGAACACAATACTCCACAGGTAGTCACAAACAAAGTATAGCAAAGCTTTATGCAAGTTGTAAACTTGAGAAGTATACTGTCGCAGCTTGATTTAAGTAATACACAAAACTTTAGAACAGAGCAATGATGGAGCCCTGGTTCCACACAGCAAAGACTGGTTCATTTTTGTCATTGTATATCTAAGATCGAGTAAAATGTTTAACACACAATAGACTTGCTATAAATACTTATTTGATTCTTTGATTAAGATATTTTTTAATTAAGGCTTTTTATTTTCAAAACATATGCATAGATAATTTTCAATATTCACCCTTGCATTTGTATTCCAAATATGTTTATCCCTCTCTTCCTCCTACTTCCTCTCCTAGATGGAAAGTAACCAATATATGTTAAATATGTGCAATTCTTCCATACATATTTATACAATTATCTTGCTGCAAAAGAAAAATCAAATCAAACAGGAAAAAAAAAATCAAACAGAAAATAAAATGCAAGCAAACAACAACAAAAAGAGTGAAAATGGTTGTGATCTACACTCAGTCCCTACAATCCTCTCTCTGGGTGCAGATGGCTCTCTCCATCCCAAGTCCATTGAAATTGTCCTAATCATCTAGCTGCTGAAAAGAGACACATCCATCAGAATTGATCATCATATAATCTTGCTGTTGCTTTGTATAATATTCTGGTTCTACTCACTTCACTCAGCATCAGTTCATGTAAGTATCTTCAGGCCTCTTTGAATTATGCTGCTGATCATTTTTTATAGAACAATAATATACCATAACTTTCATATACCATAACTTATTTAGCCGCTCTCCAATTGATGGGCATACATTTTGTTTCCAGTTCCTTGCCACTATAAAAAGGGCTGTTAGAAACATTTTGCACTTGTGGGTCCTTTTCTTTTTTTTATGATCTCTTTGGGATACAGGCCCAGTAGAGACACTGTTGGATCAAAAGATATGCACAGTTTGATAGCTCTGTACGCATAAATCTAGGATCCAAAATCTCCAGAATGATTGGATCAGTTCACAACACCAACAATGTATCAGTGTCCCAGTTTTCCTGCATCTCCTCCAACATTTATCATTACCTTTTCCTGTCATCTTAGCCAATCTAAGAGGTGTGTTGTGGTACCTAAGAGTTGTCTTAATTTGCATTTATTTGTTCAATAGTGATTTAGAGCATTTTTTCATATTACTAGAAATGCTTTTAATTCCTTCATTTGAAAATTGTCTGTTCATATCCTTTGACCATTTATCAATTGGATAATGGCTTCTATTCTTATAAATTTGACTCATTTCTGTATATATTTTAGAAATGAAGCCTTTTATCACAATGATGGTTGAAAATTTTTTCCCCAGTTTTATTGATTCCTTTCTAATATTATCTACATTAATTTTGTTTGTACAAAACCTTTTTAACTTCATATAATCAAAATTATCCATTTTGCATTCCATAATATACTCTAGTCCTTTGGCCACAAATTCCTTCTTTCTACACAGATCTCAAAGTTAGACTATCCTTTGTTCTTCTCATTTATTTTTAGTATCACTCTTTTTGTCTAAATCATGAACTCATTTCAACCTTATCTTGGTATAAATGTTAGGTGTAGGTTAATGTCTAATTTTTGCCATACTAATTTCCAATTTCCCCAGAAATTTTTGTCCAATAGTGCATTCTTATCCCAGAAGCTGGGGTCTTTGGGTTTGTCAAACACTAGGTTACTATAATCATTGACTATTGTGTCTTATGAACCTAACTTATTCCACTGATCAACTACTCTATTTCTTAACTAATTCTATTGTTTTGATGACCACTGCTTTATAGCTTTTGTACAGGTAGGCCAACTTCATTTAAATTTTTTCATTAATTCTCTTGAAATACTTGACCTTTTGTTATTCCAGATGAACTTTGTTATTATTTTTTCCAGATCTGTAAAATAATTTCTTAGGAGTTTGATTGGTATGAAAATGAATAAGTAAATAAATTTAGATAGAATTGTCATTTTTATTATTTTAGCTCAGCCTACCTATGAGCACTTGATATTTTTCCAACTGATTAGATCTGACCTTATTTGGTCCACTTATATGGAAAGTGTTTTGTAGTTGTGTTCATATAATTACTGACTTTGCCTTGGCAGATAGGATCCCAAATATTTTATATTATCTATAGTAATTTTAAATGGAATTTCTCCTTGTATCTCTTGTTCCTGGACTTTGTTGGTAACATATAGAAATGCTGATGATTTAGGGTAATTTATTTTGTATCCTTCAACTTTGCTAAAGTTGTGAATTGTTTCTAGAAGTTTTTTAGTTGATTCTCTAGGATTCTCTAAGTATACCATCATATTATCTGCCAGGAGTAATAATTTGGTTTCTTCATTACCTACTCTAATTTCTTTAATTTCTTTTTCTTCTCTTATTGATAAAGCTAATATTTCTAATACAATATAGAATAGTAATGCTGATAGTAGGCAACTTGTTTCACCTTGATCTTATTGGGAATGCTTCTAGTTTTTGATTGAGATCTTTAAGAGACAACCAATCCATTAATCATTACTTTGAATACCTAGTTCCCAATGCAATCTATTCCTCAACCACCTAACTTTATTTTCATCAAACCTAAATCTCTTAGTCTTGACTGCTAGGATACTCTGAGAAGTCTTTAATACCTCCGTAGAGCAATATGGAACTATGCCTAAAGAGTTATGAAACTATGCATACTCTTTGATCTAGCAGTTTTTCTACTGGCCTTATATCCCAAAGAGATCTTAAAGGAGGGAGAGGGACCCACATATGCAAAAATGTTTGTGGCATCCTTTTTTGTAGTGGTAAGAAACTGGAAACTGAATGGATGCCCATTAGTTGGCTGAATAAGTTATGATATATGAATGTTATGGAATATTATTGTTCTGTAAGAAAATGATCAGCAAAATAATTCCAGAGAGGCCTAGAGATACTTACATAAACCAATGCTGAGTGAAGTGAGTGCAACCAGAATATTGTACAAAGCAACAGCAAGATTATATGATGATCAATTCTGATGGATGTGGCTCTTCTCAGCAGCTAGGTGATTCAGGACAGTTATAATGATCTTGGGATAAAGAGAGCCATCTACACTCAGAGAGAGGACTGTGGGAACTGAGTGTGATTCACAACATAGCTTTTTCACTCTTTTTGCTGTTGATTGCTTGCATTTTATTTTCTTTCTCTTTTTTCCTGTGTGATTTTATTTTTCTTGTGCAAGAAGATAATTGTATAAATATATATGCATATATTGGATTTAACATATTTCTACCATGATTAACATATATTGGATTACTTGCCATCTAGGGGAGGGGGTGAGGGAAGAAGGGAAAACATTGGAATACAAGGTTTTGCAAGGGTTAATGTTGGAAAAATTATTCATGCAAATGTTTTGAAAATAAAAAGCTTTAATTAAAAATGTTTACATGTAACTAACGCAATGTATCTCAATACCAGAGTTTAAAAGCTTGGCCAAATACTTAAATGTTTTTGAAATGACATTTGATTCAAATGTTCACCAATTGAATCATATTTTAGATGTATCCAAGTATTCCCAGAATTTAAAATAAAGATTTCCAGGGAAGCAGAGAATATATCAAGATATATGAATATATGAATATGAAGCATTATTTGAAATCAAACATATTGTTTTGCACAAACATATATGTAGAGAAAAACCTATCCAAATGAGATAGATAGATATAGGTATAAATATAAATGAGAATGTGGATATAGAAATAGATGTGGAAATGGAGATAGATACATAGATACAAATACAAATATAGACAGATATGGATATAATTCTTTAGTCAAAGGGCCAACATTCATTGACCAAATAAGCTTGGCCCTATGGCAAAATCCCAAACTTTCCTTTAATGTACTTCTTCCACACTTGAACCACTGAAAAGCTAGAACTTTCTTCAAAATTCAGCTCAAAGGAATGATTACCTTTTACATCAATATAACCCTGATTTCCTCTACCACTTTTCCCCATGTTTTTTCTCTCCTCCAGAAACAGTAATAAAAATTCAAATGAAATTAACTATGTAGAAGGGGAAATACATTGCTATTAAAAACCCTCAATCATAATCTTTTGTATTGTTCAGGGTCTAACTTTCTTTGATATATCATAATCATCATCATTATTATGATAAAATATCTTATATTTATAAATGACTTTAAGTTTCCCAAAACCATAGCTAGCTAGCTAGCTAGATTTATCTCTATATATGTATATATATGTATAGATTGCTAAATACTTATAAAACATACGTATGTACATGACATATATTATAATAATTTGTTATTATAGCTTAGTAATGGTTAAATCAGGGAATCCTAGACTGATAGAGCTGATTTATTTAGTTACAATACATTTGATATATTAAACTATGTTTTTTCAGTTTATAAAGTTTATGAGATTTGAAGCTAATATGGAGCTCGATATGCTGACCCTCTACCATTTCCTGTTTCAGCAAAGAATAGAAGATTAATGTGCCATGGTCACCTTTTCAGGAATAAAAACATTCCTGAAAATACTTTTTACCCAATATCCAGGCCCTGAGGGGGTCTATAAGAAAGCTTCCTGCCAGCACATAATTGGTTTTATTAGAAATATCTACTATTCAAAGCCAAAACATTCCTGGAAATGGAATAAGCCATTGATGGCAAGAGCTGAACCTTCAGCTAACCTTCCACTTGACCTGAAGTAAAAAATTATCTCTCTCTCATTTCTTCCTCTTGTCCTGAAGGAAACAGTATATGGACAAATGAAACCAGATTCTCTTTTGTGTCCAAGACACTGTCTAGAAGTAAAGTAGACTATTAGGATTTGAATTAAGTTTGCTATTCTTTAAAAGGCTAATAGGGACCAATTTGAGCAGAGCTAATATACCTCCATAACTAAGAATAACAAGTATATTATAGTTAACAAAATTATATTGTAACATTTATGAACAAGAGAAACAAGAATCTGAGGCAAGTGAAAGTATTAGTTAGCAAACCCAAATTCTAGGTGTCCCTAAAAAATGGTTCTATTTTGATGAGAAAAGTTAAAATACAGGGAGTGAGGAGGGAGTAAGGATTAGTTATAATATCCTAAGATAATGGCAGTCACCATCCAATCAATCAGTCAACAAGTATTTATTAAACACCTCCTGTGTACCAGGTACTCATTAGGTTCTGAGGAGATGAAGAATATAAAATTTAAAATCCTTATTTGTAAGAAGCTTGCGTTGTAATAGTGGATACTGTAAGAATGAGTATACACACACACACACACACATATATATATATACATATATATATATGTACATGTGTACACAAACACAATAAGAAGGAAAGGAATGAGCATTTACATAGCACCAACTATGTGCTAGGCTCTGTGCTAAATACTTTTTATCATTGTTGTTTTTAATGTAATCTTCACAATAATCCTTGGAGGTATCTGATATTATTGAATCCCATTTTACAGTTAAGGAAATTAAGGCAAAAAGATATAAATTATTTGCCTGGGGACACAGATATTAAGTGTCTGAGATCACATTTGAATTCAGATCTTTGTGTTTCTAAGTCCAGCACTCTATCCATAATACCATCAGCTACCTAGATATAAATATGGCAGCAGGGAGGGAGAGAGATGCAATGCAGTTAAAACTTAAAAGAGCATATTTCTCTGTATTTATAGAATAGGGAGAGTAATTGTCAATGTGGTTTGTTCCCATTCTACTTATATCAGTTAAATCTTGTATAATAACAATCATTAACCATTTATTAAATACTTACAATGTTCAAAGCATTTTACCAGCTTCTTGTGATACATAAGTGAAATAATGACAGATTCTATTCTTAATGAATTGATGAATTAATAGGGACCATGCAACATGTACCCAAGTAAGAATGACATAAGGTAAAATGTGATCAGGGTAAAAAAGGCTTCACAACAAAATGAGTTTAAATGACTTGAGGAAGGAAAGATCATTTCCAGATGAGGGGATTCAGGTAAGTTCTAGAGAAAAAACTTGAGCCAGATTATGAAGGAAAAGAATTTTAAAATGGGAAGATGTTGAGAGAGCACATTCCAATACGAATGCACAGAGAGAAAAGGGCAGAGCAAATTGGGGAACAGTTAATAATACAGTTTGGCTAGAATGTAGAGTGTATGAAGGGAAATAATGGGAAATAAATCTGGACAGGCAGGCTGGAAATAGACTCCTTTAGACAATCCCTAGCTATACGACCTTGTGACCCAAGTCATTTAACCTCTCAGTCTCAGTTTCCTTATCTCTAAAATGTGAATAGTAATAGCACCAAGCTCATAGGGTTGTTGTCATTATCAAATGAGATAATATATGTGAAGAGGTATACAAATATTAAAGTGCTATGCAAATATTGGTTGTTTTGATATGTGTCTGAGAAAGTCATATTTTCTCCAATAGGCAATAAGAAAATTACAAAATACTTTTATCAGAGGTTTAAAACAGTCAGTGTTGTGCATTGATAATTATTTTACAACAGTGTAAAATGTAACAGATCAGATTTCCAGTCTTGACAAAAAGATAGTACTTGTTTTCCAAGGACAAGCAATTGTAGAAAGGCTCATCATGGGTAGCAGATACCCATATGACAATGATTAATCTGATTATGACAATTCAGGATACAAAATGGCCCTCAATCCTTTGAAAATACCTTCTACTTCTATAGTGACTATAGAGTGGAGGAAAGGGAATACAAGTTGCTAAATATTATATAAATTTTAAATTGGTAATAAATATTACTTGATTTTTGTAATTTTAAATGAAAGTTTTGCCCAGTTACCCATAAGTTGACAAATTAATGGAGGAAGTAAATTACATCACTACTGAAATTTTCTTTATAACTGAAATCAGAGAACAAAAATAAGTTGTGATCTGATGCAAGTATGATTCAGAGGTTTGCCTTGGAAATGAAAGAAAGGAGGTGGTAGCTTTGGTTATATTTTGCTTCCTACAGCAACAAGAAACATTACTTCATGGTGTCCATAGTCATATCCTTTGGTAGTACTCATTATGAACATGTGCGAAAAGATCATCATAAAGAAAATCATCACGTGTGTGCCAACATCAATTATAATAAATAAACATGGAGGCAGAGAAAATCTAGGGGGGAAAACTGAATAAGATTCTCCAACTTAAAATGCATTTTCATATTCAATAACTTCAATGTGTGGAAAAGTTTGGAAAAACAATAATAGCTAACATTTATCTGATGCTTTAAAGTCTGGGAAGTTCTCTCTAAATATTATCTCATTTTATTCTTATAACAACCCTGAGAGATAGGGGCAACTATTATTTCTATTTTAAAGATGGGGAAAATGAGGCTGCATATAGTCAAGGGACTTGCCCAGGATCTTATAGCTAGCAAATGTCTGAGAACAGATTTGAACTCTTCCTGATTCTAGCTTGGTAGTCTCTCCATTGTCCTACTTAGATGCCTCACTATAATGGAACTGAGTCAAAGAGATGTTAAGTCACTTGCTTAAGGTTATATGGCTACTAGGTGGATAGTCTTTTATAATATCAACTCATTTAATTTTTTAACAATACTGAAGTACGTGCTGTTATTATCCTCACTGAACAAATGAAGAAATTGAGACAAGATTTAAATGACTCACCAGGGTCACATATCTAATACACATCTGATTTGAAGTCCTGTTTTCCTCACTGCAGGACCAGCTTTTTATCTACTGCTCCACCTGGCTGCCATATCTAAGGTTAAAAGCATGCTTCAATATCAAAAACAATGAGAAGCCTCACTTCTATTTTTTTTTATAAATACTTTCCTAAAGTAGGGATCTGGGAGTGAGTGGATGTGATAAGGATGAAATAAAAATATCTCACACACACACACACATACACACAAACACACACACACACAAAACTGATTATATTTTAATAAGCAAGAAAGAATAGGTTATTGATATGAGTTATATCCAAATCAGCTATTTATAGATGATCAGACTATCAACTTTTGAAAGCAAATATCAACATCAATAACAAGTTAGATGAATAAAATAAGAAAATTATATAGCTTACATATTGGAATATTATACAAATGAGATCCATAATTATCCAAAAAAGTTTAGCTTAAATATGGGATTCTACTTACTTCCTGTCTGACTTAAGGAAAATCACTTTTAATATTTCTGGACTTCATTATCTTCATTTATAAAAATTAGGGCATTGAACTTAATAATATTTAAAGTTCTTTTGTATCTCTAAATTCATTGTATTGGGACTTTTTCCACATAGAAAGAAAAATTAAGTTTATGATGAACTTTATTATGGAAGTTGTAATAAGTCAGATAGATAATTCATAGAGCTGACTGTCCATCAATGGTATTTTTTTCATTGTATGTTTTTCTGGTTATACATGTACATACATTTTAAAACATATTTCCTTATGAATCATGTTGGGAAAGAAAAATTTGAACAATATTGTATTAAAGATACATATGTGTATATATGTATAATATATATATATACATACACACAGACATATGTGTATATATATATATATATATGTAATAACTAAAATCACCTAGTTCACATTCATCTATTACTTCTGGGAAGATGCTATAGATAGGCATGAAAAAGATTGAAAAAAAGACAGAAGATTGAATTGAAAAAAAATGAAGTAATTTTAGTAATCCCAAGTTTATTCCGAAAGCAAAAATCTATATTTTTCAAAATATCAAATAATCTTTCAAAGCTATCATATTGTTTTGTCACTGCCACCATTTCTAAAAAATTAAAATTATGAGTCACCCAACAGCCAATTAAAAAATGGAAACCAAGATTATAGTATCATTAGGTAGTTTTTAAAGGCTTTCTTCAACCTTTTTATATCATGCACCTTTTACAAATGAGGTAAATGAAGAGATTCCTGGCTACTTCAAACTCATGTATCCTGATTCCAAGTCCAGTGATTTACACTAAACATTTTGTATTCCATCCCGATATCCACTTATGCCAACTTATCATCTGCCCTGTTGAGGTGTCTGAATTCTGCACCTAGTGAAATAAGAAATTATGTCTTCAGTCCCTGGGGCAATTAATTCTCTCTGTTTTAGAATTCCTTCTATAAGGTTGAGTTTCCTTGATCGATGAATGAATATAAACTCTTGTCTACTCTCCCTAGCTAGCCCTTGATCAGATGACACTTCAAATTTCATTTAA
The DNA here is from genome assembly GCA_023553655.1 of Myrmecobius fasciatus. Taxonomy (NCBI): domain Eukaryota; kingdom Metazoa; phylum Chordata; class Mammalia; order Dasyuromorphia; family Myrmecobiidae; genus Myrmecobius; species Myrmecobius fasciatus. The sequence goes on from JAJPUD010000130.1 coordinate 713,193, forward strand.
CCTAGTTGATGACCTTGCCAAATTCCTTGATGCCAGGTTTATATTTTGTTCCACCACTTTCCACTTCTGCTCTGCAAACAGTAATCAAATCAATACTCCTGTTGCTTCTAGAAAGAATTTGTATGTTAATTGTTTCAATGAATCAATCTGGCATTCCTTCAAGTTTCCAGACCAAACCTCCCTTCTTTTACTACTTTCATGTATTTATTATATATCCTTACTAAAATGTAAGGTCATTAAGGAAAGGAACTGCTTCACTTTTGCATTTCTTTAACCATTTCTTAGCACAGAATGTTTAGTAAATACTTTTTCATTTATTTGGTTACTTTTTTAGTACATACCAGAGTATGAACTTTAAAAATTAGGCAAGATTCTTCTATAGGGATTAGGGAAATATAGAAACATGTAGAGCTACAAAGAGCTTCTGTGGGAGCAGCTAAATGGTAAGGTGGATAGAGCATTGGCCCAGGAGTCAGGAGGACCTGAGTTCAAAATAGACCTCAGACATCTAATGCTTACTAGTTGTGTAACCCTAGGCAAGTCACTTACCCCAATCACCTCGCAAAAAAAAGTTTAGAACCCAAAATCTTACAAAAATGAATATTGAAAACCATCTTTACTTGTAATTGGAAAAATAATATACCATTAAAATAAAATAAAAATTCAAAGAAAGAACCTCTGTGGCTATATATTATGTGTGTGTATTCACATATACACATATATATATACACACATTTATAATATTTATAGTAATTGCTATTTATACATATATAGTGATGATAATAATACATATATGTATGTGTGTATAGTATAAAGAATATTAAGCCAGATAAACTGTTTTTTTCAAATATCAAAAGGACTCTATAAATGTCATTATTATTTTCTCTACTGTTACTATCATATAAGTTTAGATTCTCAACATCTCTTTCTTGAATTACTGTCAGAACCTCTTCATTGTTACTATTCATTCTAGTCTCTTCCCACTCCAATCCTGGAATGAAATTGACCTTCCTTCAAGCCTCAGTCTTCATAAAGTTAAGATTCATAATAAATACATTTTCAGAAGTTTTTGATTGATTGAAAAGGAAGCCACCTAACCTAAATTAACTTTGCTCTCAAAGACAGAGAAGAGCTAGCATAGAATAGGGTATAGCATATTAGAGTTGGAAGTAGGAGGCTTGAGTTCAATTCCTTCCAAAGACATTTTACTAACTATGTGACTTTAAGCAAAACAATTAAACGCTATACCTTGGTTTTCTTATCTGGAAAACAAGGGGGTTAGATTCTATAATCTGTAAAGTCCTTTCTAGCTCTAAATCTATAATCTTCCTAATTAACAGATCTAACTATGTCATTGCTCTGCCCCAAATAACATCAGTGGCTTTCAAATTATCTATCAGATAAAAGAGAAACTTCTTAGCCTAGAATTTAAAACTTCCATAATGTCCTTCTTACTTACTTCTCAAAGATACATTTCAAATATTTCTATGGTTCTAGCCAAATTAGGCTACTAAGTGTTCTCCAACTGCACCCTATTCAACTGCATGGATGCATTCTCCTAAGTCATCATTCAGGCTCAAAGTGGAATTTTCTATCATTTCTATCACATTCTAGGATAGTTCATACTTGGGGTCATTTTATTTCAAGCTAATAGAAAATTGGGATCATCTAATCTTGTTATTGTTCAGACTCTTTTTTTTTCGGTCACATCCAACTCTTTATGACCCTATTTGGAGTTTTCTTGACAAAGATATTAGAGTGGTTTTCCATTTCCTTGTCCACATCGTTTTACATATGAGTAAACTGATGCAAACAGGGTGAAGTGATTGCCCAGGCTCTAAGGGCAGTTTTGAATTCAAGATAAATCTTCTTAATTTCAAGTCCAGAGCTCAATTCAATCTAGCTGCTTCATCTAATCTAATCCTTTCTTATTCCACACTAGGAAACTGTGGTCCAGAGAATCCATGATAGTCATATAGTAATTTCAAACCTGGAATATGGATTCAAATTACCTAACACCATGTACTCTTTCCATTATATATTTATTTGGATACTTGTTTGTATTTTTCCATTAGTTTGCAAGATCCATGAAGACAGGGATTGTCAGTTTTCATTTTTGTATTCTTAGTGCCAAAGCAAAGTATACTGTATGTGATGCATAACTTAGGTCATATTAACTGCTAAAAACAAACAAAAAAAAAACAAATGAAGCAAAATAACCTCCTTTTTCACTCATTTATTTTCATTCATACTAAGCAGTTCTGTTCCTAGGAAATTCCCATATTCTTATTGTATCATCTTGATATGTGTATATATTGCATCCTTTGCAGATAGTAACTTCCTTCAGAGTAGGATTCATTTCATCTCTTTATCCCTATCAGCTAACACAGTCCCTTATACTCAGGAATGAAAAGCTGAATTTAATAAATGTTTGTTGAAGTGAATTAAATGAAATGTTAGAACACCAGAATCATGGCTCACTTATTGATCTTTTATTCTTCCATTTGAGTAGGTTCAAACCTAGAATCATAAAATACTCAAGTTGGAATTGTAGAGATGATCTAGTCACAGATAAAATAATGCAGACCAGAAAGGCAATTTTGTAATAGGAAACTATCACTAATAACTCTTGATATATTTGAACTTTTCTAAAGCTATTTTGATACACTTGAAACATTGTTTTAAATACTATATTCATAATAATTTTAAATATATTTTTCACTTGCTGAAAAATGTGCTTTGTATTACTTTTCTGTATAGTGAGTAGGAGGTAATGGAAACAGGATGTTTCAAGAAGTTTTGAAAGGCCTATTGAATTCTAACATTCTTTAATGAAGGGGTTGGTTAGGGTAAAGGAAGACAAGTTTCATCACTGAAGAGATGCTGAATGCTATTTGACCTTCCACAACCTTGATATCCTACAATTTATTATTGAACTTCATTATTAAATTCAGTTCAGAAGGATTTGGTTTGATGACTCAGCTGAATATCAATTATCTTTGCAGACCTCATTTGTTCTTAATCATTCACTGGGGTTGTATCTTTGGGAAGGGCAAGGTGCCTCAAGCTAGGTGTTGCCTTCTATCACTCAGGTCTTTTACCCAGAGGTGAAAATACTTATATGAATGTACAATTGTAATGAAGGTTAGATTTTAGAGAAGAGGAAAGTTTATGGTCTGTCTTTCGAAATACTCCAGTGCTAAGAAAGTTGATTATTTAGATAATGAATAGAAGTGATTAAACATCTTTTGCAACAACAATTGAAATTGGAGCAGAGAGAAGTAATTAGTTAAGACCCTGTACCAAACTCATATATTGCCTTGTACCAGGAACCATATTTGCCAGTTTTGCCTCTGTTGTTTGATGGCTGAACCAACTGTCACCAAAAACACTGAACTAATTATTTCTGCAGCTTTCTCTTTTTTCTCATCTAACCACTGTCTCAGATAAACTTTCATCAGAAACAAATATTATTAAGGGGCACAAAGCCTCTCACTTAAAAAAAAAAAAACAAACTCTACCTCTCAGACCTATGGAGATGGAATAAATTTATGTCCAAAGAAGAACTGGAACTCTTAATTGAACACCAGATAGATAACTTTGACTATATTAAGTTAAAAAGTTTTTGTACAAACAAAATCAATGCAGACAAGATTAGGAGGGAAGCAATAAATTGGGAAATCATCTTTACATTTAAGGGTTCTGATAAAGGTCTCATCTCTAAAATATATAGAGAAATGTCTCATATTTATAAAAATTCAAGCCATTCTTCAATCAATAAATGGTCAAAGGATATGAACAGACAATTTTCAGAGGATGAAATTAAAACTACTTATAGTTATATGAAAAGGTGCTCCAAATCACTATTGATCCGAGAAATGCAAATCAAGACAACCCTGAGGTACCACTTCACACCTGTCAGATTGGCTAAAATGACAGGAAAAGTTGATGATGAATGTTGGAGGGGATGTGGGAGGGCTGGGACACTGATGCATTGTTGGTGGAGCTGTGAACGGATACAGCCATTCTGGAGAACAATTTGGAGCTACGCTCAAAAAGTTATCAAACTGTGCATACCCTTTGACCCAGCAGCATTTCTATTGGGCTTATATCCCAAAGAAATCATAAAGGAAGGAAAAGGCCCCACATGTGCAAGAATGTTTGTGGCAGCCCTTTTTGTAGTGGCTAGAAACTGGAAATTGAATAGATGCCCTTCAATTGGAGAATGGCTGAATAAATTATGGTATATGAATATTATGGA